>AWOL01S0009771.1:7966-19821 GCA_000715115.1 Nicotiana otophora | reverse complement strand
AGGATCAACTCTGGTGTCGCGCTCGGTTTGAATGATAATTGTATGTACTTCTTTTAGTCCGGCCTTTTCAGTACTGGTGGTATGCCCGGAATTTGATCCATTCGAGGGTTTATCTCCCTCATGTACCACATGAGTTTAGTTTTAAAGGGATCATTCTCATTGTTGTTACCAGATCTGCTACCGTTCTCCCTGGTCCCATCAAAATCGACCTCACCCCTTGGGGTGTTGTTGTCCACCCTATGCGTTGTCTGATTTGCGGAAGCACTGGGAGGAACTGGACCTCGTCCATTCGTGTTGCTGGAAGCATCCGACAATGCCTGCTTCAGCTCTGTCATAACATTATCCTATCGTATGAGATAGCCTATAATAGCCTCTTGTTGCTCCTTCAGGATCCTTACTGTATCGACGACTTGCTCGTCTTCAGTATCATCAGGAGTTGCCTATCAAACATGTCGTGGATATTGCCCGCCGTAAACTGGCGTGGCCTCGTTCTCCTGTTGCTAGTATCGCTGTTGGAATCTTCGTGCTGAGGCTGATTTCCTTGGGCCTCAACTTTGTGTGTGTTGTTGACATCATTATCTGCCATTTTTAATGATTTTTTCTAAGAACAAAGAATCAAACAAGTTAGTAATAGATGCAAGAATCAATTCAATTACATGACTGTCTATGCCCCAAGGTGTGCGCGAAACTATTTACCCCTAAAAGGTATAATTAAATTTATACGTGGTTTATAGACAAGTGAATTGATTTGATCCAAAAATAATAGATGAATTAGACAAAAATGTAAGACTTAGCCTTGAAATTGAAATAAACGGCATATATCTTAGTCCCGAGCACAGAGTTACCGGAGGCAGTAACAATAATATAAATAAGCAAGAAAGTAAAATGTTATTGAGCTTTTGATACAACATAGTGTATACTTGTCCGAAAATTCATGTCCTTACAATGATGATAGAGCTCACTATTTATAGTTACACCTAGGGAACAAGGTCATAGGATCAAGCCTTCTTAAGTGACAATTATGTGGGCCATTGAAGAATGTGTAACGGTGGGCAGTGAATGCCATATTCTCAGTAACAGATCATGCACTTAATGCTATAGAATATTCTTCATTGAATGCTACTGGGTGGCAGGCGTTTATTTTGCCTTTATGAATATCATTCTCTCCGATGACAAGCGAGATCATTTCCTTCGGGTCCGACTATCTTCTTCTTCGTCTCCATGTGCGCTTTCTTATGCGATCATTAAATATGAACATATTTTAGCACATACATACATACATACATACATACATACATACATACATATATATATATATATATATATATTGAAATAATATTGAGCTGCATTATAGAGAAGCAAGTAGCAAATTAAGTTGAAATTATTATGGGGTGCGATTGGAGAAATCTTTCTTGCTTCCACCATCAGGGAGTCAAGAAAGGTACTAAATAACTCGGTGTCTAAAGAAATTACATAATCTTTTATCCTAAGACAATCCAAAGACCAAGGTTAAAAGCTTTAAAACTCACAAAAGTTAAAGATCTTACATTCTTATTCAAAATGGAAATGGGGACTGAGAGTGCGACCCAAAATAAACGAAAAACCTTCAAATATATCCTTGTACTATGAGAAAAAGTTTAAATATACCCCTCTTATATTTTGTGTCCAAATATACCCCTGCCGTAATACTATTGGTTCTAATATACCCATCTTCTATTAAGTTTGTCTAAGGTGGACATCCAATACTACGTGACACTAATATTTGGTGAGATGGATGCCACATCACATGCCATATCAGCGCCCCTAACCCATTTTATCTCCCCCCCCCCTTCTATTTATTTTTCACCACTAAAATTATCTTCCCCTCTACCACCATTTCCACCGTACCATAACCCCACCATGGACAAGTTTAGCTAGTCAACTAAGATCAAATCGGAGTATCTGAATAGTATGACACTAAAATGTTGCCCATCTGCAAATGCTTTGAGCACATGGGTCTGGAAAAAAATACTTCAATTAGTCACCTCCAATATTATGTACACTAGTAGTATATAAAGAGATTATCTAGTTTATCGAGGAATAGAACTTCACCTAAAATTCGAGAAGCTTCGTATTGTATTGAATCCAATACGAGCGATGAGCAGAGAAACAAACATATATAAAAGACTAAACTTTGAAATACAATATTAATTGTTCATGGTGGTGATAATGGTGGCAATGGTGGTGGACGAAGAAGATTTTAGCAGTGAAAAAAAAGGGAGGGGCAAAATGGGTTAGGGGCGCTGAGGTGGCATGCGACATGGAATCCACCTCATCAAATGTCAGTGCCACACAAAATTGGATGTTCACTTGGACAAATTTAATAGAAGAGGGGTATATTTGAACCAACAGTATAATGACAGAGGTATATTTAGACCAAAAGTATAGCGAGTGGTATATTTAAACCATTTCTCATAGTACATGGATATATTTGGCCCTTTGCCGCAAAATAAATATAGTCTAGTATGTTGGGATGTATAAATCTTCTACTATAAAAGCCCATTAGACAATAGCTTTATTAATTTTGATTCTTTATTATTTGGGCCCATTTGTATAGGACCCGGCCGAGTACACATGTAGCTAAGTCATTTTGTCTATATACTTTCAGATGTCTCTAGAACATGAAAGAAAAGCAATAAGAAAATATCTCACTTCTCTCTTCTCTCTTTTCTCTCCCGATTTAGGTTTTTTTTGTTTCAAATTTCTTTCACTGACTCCGATAATGGAGTCTAACATGGTATCAGAGCTCTGCAATCGATCCGCCTCACTTAGAGCTTTCGTCTGATGGTAACCATCAAGTTTGGTTCGCTGATTTCGTTCAGATCGAAGAGTCTTCAGTCAGAACGTTCTGGAAATGTTTCGAAGCTTTCGTCTATTCCTGCTATTAGAAGGCCTTAGCTTCTTCAGGTGTGCGAAGATGGAGGGTAAAACTCTATTCTCTCATTTGCATGTGAAAACTTAGATGAAATTAGGGTTTTTGTTCTACTTGTGAAGTTTGGGCTTCTACTGTAATTTTTCTACGACTTTTTAGTCTAGAAGTTTGTCATTGTGTCTGAATATGGGGAGTCCCTCATCTACTTCTGATGGTTTTGTCGATTTCACTTTGGAATCGTCTCACCCGTTCTATGTTCATCCCTCTGATAGCCCTGGAAGTCAATTAGTTGCTATACCGTTCAATAGAACTGGTTTTGTACATTGGCGTAGTAGTAACTGGTAAATAGATCAACCTCCACCTAATTCTCCCTATTATCCCTTTTGGGAAAGATGTAATGATATGGTGAAGGCTTGGATCACCAATTCATTGACTAAGGAGATAGCAGTGAGTGTCATGTGTCTCAACACTACTAGCGAAGTGTGAAGCGACATAAATGAGAGGTTTGGACAATCCAATGGATCCAAATACATTCAAATCCAGAGAGAAATCAGTTCTACCTCCCAAGGGTCTTATGATATTACCACTTATTTTACCAGAATGAGGGATTTATGGGATGAATTGAACTCTGTTTATGTTGGTCCTACATGCTCTTGTGGAGCATTACCCAAATTTATTGAAGACCAACACCTCTTTCAATTTCTAAGTGGATTAAATGAGTCCTATTCCACCGTTAAGAGTAGCATCATGATTATGTCTACACTTCCTTCAATTAGCAATGCATATTCTTTGCTTCAACATGATGAAAGCCAAAAGGAAAATCAACCTCCAAATTTGGGTTTCTCTAGTGATTCAGCTTCCTTTTCTGCTACTTCATCCAACTCCAATCTTCCTGGAAACCAACAACATAATGCAAAGCCTTTCAATCAAATAATCAACTTTGATCAAATAAGGAAATCTTCTTCTGTGTCTTGTAAATACTGCAAGAAACCTGGGCACACAGTAAACAAATGCTATAGGCTTCATGGTTTTCCCACTGACTTCAAGTTTACCAAGAACAAAAGGTCTGGTTCTTGTGCATAAGTGGAATCTAATGCTGCTCAAGTGGTACCTCCGAATGAAACCACAACTTATGGTTTCAGCAAAGAGAAGTATCAACACCTCATGTCCCTGTTTCAGCAGGCTCACATATCTACTGGCAATCATCCTTCCACTTCTGGTGATAATAGTGCCTATGCCAACTTTGTAGGTGTGTGCCACCTACTTGTAGATCAGTTGCGTGTAGTTAATTCTGCAGTTCAATATTTGTCTGCTCAGTTAGGAAAGATACCTTGGATATTGGATTCAGGTGCAACTAATCATATGACCTCTAATAAACAATTCTTACATAACTTACAACCTATACCTAAACCTTACTTAATAACTCTACCAAATGATATAAAGTTAAAGTAATCTCCATTGGGTCATTACAACTTAGAACAGACATTATCCTGCATAATGTACTGTTGGTTCCTTCTTTCCAATTCAATCTTATTTCTATATATCAACTTCTTTCAATGCTTAGCATTATTCAACAGTTATTCTTGTTTTCTACAGGGCCCTTCTCTGAAGAGGCCACTGGAAATTGGTAAAGCTCCTCATGGGCTATATTTTCTGCTCCCTGACATGCCTGGATGTTCATCTTATATTTCTGTCAATCCATCTGGTAATGCATGTAATGTTTCTAATACATGTAATGTTTCCAATTCTATTATCCCTTTTCCCAGTCATGCATGTAATGTTTCTACCAATGTTAGGAAAATGAAATTGTTTTGGCATCAAAGATTAGGTCACATGCCTCTTCATAAGATGAAATCAATTTAAGTTCTATCTGACATTATTCCCTCTAAACAGTCTTTTTCATGTTCTATTTGCCCTATGGCTAGACAACAAAGACTTCTTTTTCCTGAAAGTCATATCAAATCTACTTCTCCTTTTCAACTGGTTCACATAGATCTCTGGGGTCCTTATCATACCAAAACGTACAATGATTTTAGATATTTTCTCACCATTGTTGATGATTTCTCTAGAGCAACATGGACCCATTTATTATCATGTGAAAGCAATGCCTTTACAATCATTAAAGCTTTCACCAAAATGGTTCAAACTCATTTTCACTCTTTTGTTCAAACATTCAGAGCAGATAATGCTTTTGAACCGGATGGGAGTTCTGAAGAAAAATCCTTCTTCTCTGAAAATGGGATTCTTCAACAAACTACTATTCCCCATACACCACAACAGAATGGAGTGGTTGAAATAAAACACAAACATCTTTTGAAAACCTCTAGAGCCCTGCTTTTTCAATCTCATCTTCCTGTTAAATACTAGGGTGAATGTGTGTTGACTACAAATTATTTAATAAATAGGAAGCCCTCTTCTGTCCTAGACAACATCTCTCCCTTCTAAAGATTTTACGGTGTTCCCTATTCTTATGATCATCTCAAATCATTTTGATATTTATATTTTGTTATTACCCCCTAGCCCGGCAGGGATAAATTTCAGTTTAGAGCTATCAAATGTGTATTTTTAGGCTATCCTTGTGGTAAAAAGGGATATAAACTACTTAATCTCACCAACCATTCCATCTTATTTTCTAGAGATGGTGTGTTTCATGAGTACATCTTCCCTTATTCTTCTTCCTCTCCACCTTCCCAGCCCATCTATTCTGTTCGTTTTAAAGATAATGTATCTTCCTCATCAACACCTTCTCCTCCTCCTCCAGTCTTTCCTTCAGTACCTTCTTCTCATATTTCTCCTCTATTCCCTGCATCTGATTCTCTCCACTCCAACCCTTCTACACCCCTTCTCCTACTCTTAGAAAGTCTACTAGGGTATGCCAAACTCTTCCTTACCTCAAGGATTATGTTTGTTCTTCAGCCATTACCAAACCTGCATCTGACATCTCCAAGGTTTCTCCTACTGAGCTGCATTTGCAAGAACCTCTTTCTTACCAGTAGGCTGATTCTCATCCTGCTTGGCAAGAGGCTACGCTACAGGAATTTAAGGCTCTGGATGCAAATCATACCTGGGATATTGTTCCTCTTCCTCCAAACAAGAAGCCTATCCCATGCAAATGGGTTTATAAAATCAAACAAAAGTCTGATGGCTCTATTGAAAGATACAAAGCCAGGTTGGTCATTAGAGGTGACATTCAAAAGGAGGGAATTGACTATAATGAGACTTTTCTCCTGTTGTCAAGTTCACCACCATCAAGTGCCTTCTTTCCCTTGCTGCCAAGTGGGACTGGACTATGTATCAACTTGATGTGAATAATGCCTTTCTTCATAGTGATCTCCGTGAAGAGGTTTACATGAAACCTCCATTTGGTCTTCAGATTTCTGCCCTTATGGCTTCTGGTTCTTCTCTTTTGGTTTGCAAGCTCCTCAAGTCTCTTTATGGCCTGAAGCAGGCTTTCAAACAGTGGCTTTCTAAACTGTCTGAAGCTTTGTTCTCAAGGGGCTACATTTCTAGTAAGAATGATTATTCACTCTTCACCAAGTCTTCTCGTTCTTCTCTCACTGTCATTGCTGTTTATGTTGATGATATATTACTTGCTAGGGATGATGTGTCTGAGCTTAACAATTTTTTTAAATCTTTCTTGGACTCCCGATTCAAGATTAAGGACCTAGGGTCTGTCCATTAGTTTTTGGGTCTTGAAGTACTCAAGACTCCTCAAGGGTGTTTGGTTATTCAACACAAGTTTACCTCTGATCTCTTGAATGAATTCAACTATCATCACTTCACTCCAGTGGTCACACCTCTTGAGTCTTATGTCAAGCTTACTCGTGATATGGGACAACCCCTTACTGATCCCAGCCTCTACAGACGACTTGTGGGGAAATTAAATTTTTCTACAGCACACTCTACCTGATATTGCATTTTATGTCTAGCATTTGAGCCAATTTCTTCAGGCTCCTCAGGTTCCCCATATGTTAGCTGCCCTTCATGTTCTTAGGTACTTGTTAAATGATCCTGGATAGGGTATCCTTTTATCAATGTCTTCTGATACTTCTCTTGTGGCTTATTTTGACTCTGATTGGTTGCATGTACCCAATCTCGCAAGTCCATCACTAGTTTTTTCATTAGCTTTGGTGGGTGTCCCATTTCTTGGAAATGCAAGAAGCAACCTACTATTTCTCTTTCCTCTACTGAAGCTGAGTACAGAGCTTTGAGGAAAGTTGTAGCTGAGGTTTCTTGGTTGGTTCGCCTATTTGGTGACTTGGTCTTGGTCTTCTCATCTCTTATTCAGGTCTTTTGTGATAGCCAGGCTGCTTTGCATATCGCCAAGAACCATGTTTTTCATGAAAGGACTAAGCACATTGATATTGACTGCCATTTTGTTCGAGATTGTTTGCAGTCTGGTTTGATTTCTCTCCACCATATTTCTACTGCTGATCAGCCTGCTGATATTTTAACTAAGTCTCTTGCAGGCCCTCTTCATTACCATTTGCTTGGCAAGCTTGGAGTGGCTTCCCCCTCCATCTTGAGGGGGAGGGGGGTGTTGGGCTGTATAATGCTTATACTATAAAAGCCCATTAGCCAGTAGCTTTATTAATTTTGATTCTTTATTATTTGGGCCCATTTGTATAGGACCCGACCCAGTACACATGTAACTAAGTCATTTTATCTATATACTTTTAGATGTCTATGGAACATGTAAGAAAAGCAATAAGAAAATATCTCACTTCTCTCCTCTCTTTTCTCTACCGATTTAGGGTTTTCTTTCGTTTCAAATTTCTTTCACATGACTCCGATAATGGAGTCTAACACAGTAAGATGAGAATCATTAAAGGCTAGTAATGTATCATTGGCAGGAAGGTTAATTTTGAGGTACCAATTATTTTATCCTTTCTAATGCTATAAAAAATCATCTAAGCAATTGGCATATTTAGTGAGCTGCACTTGGAATCTCGCACTAGGAATCAACAATGGAACACAATATACATAGTATAGAAATACTATCAAGGTGCAGCATAGAGAAGCAAAGATGAAATTATATGAAAATGGGGTGGGATTGGTACTATCTTACTTGGTCTTCCATCCTATTAATAGCAGCTTTCATCCTTGTTTTGCCCCGAAAAAAGTCACATTCACACCGGCTTCCTCCAGGACTTCCTGGATGGCCAATATTTGGCAACCTGTTTGATCTTGGAGCTGCGCCACACCAAACAATAGCAGGCATGAAACAGAGATATGGTCTTGTCGTTTGGTTCAAGATTGGATACGTCAAAACCATGGCAATTTTGTCCGTGAAGGTGGCTGCTGAGTTCTTCAAGAACCATGATACTTCATTTGCAGATCGCAAAATTAGTGATACGACGGTGGTACATAACTACAACAAAGGTTCCTTGGCTTTAGCCCCGTTTGGAACCTATTGGCGTGTGCTAAGGCGGATATGCACTATGAAAATGTTCACAAACAAAAGAATCAATGAAACAGTGTATCTCAGGAAGAAATGCATTGATAATATGCTTCAATGGATTGACAAGGAAGCAAACTCTATGGAAAAAAGTGAGATTGAGGTAACACGTTTCATCTATCTTGCATCATTTAGCATGGTCGGGAACCTGATGTTGTCTCGTGATTAAATAGATCCAGAGTCTAAAAAGGCCTCAGATTTCTTCACAGCCTTGACGCGACTAATTAAATGGAGTGGCCGTCCAAATATTTCAGATTTATTTCCATGTGTTAAATGGCTTGATATACAAGGTTTATGGCAAAAGGCAGAACATGACATGGGAAAGGCATTTGAAGTTGCTTCCACATTTGTCAATGAAGGCATGAAAAAGCATCAGAACATCAGATTAACATATTCATATAAGCTTTCTTGCCCCTTCTTCTATTGTTTGCTCTAAGATATTGATTTATTTTGTAACAAACTCCCACTGACAAGGATAATCTCAGGAAATGTTTATCGCTGCTTCAGAGACAACAAATAGCAGTTCGGACGGGGCACTAACTGAGCTCCTGCACAATCCTGAAGTAATGACCAAAGTCAAAGCAAAGATCTTTGAGGTAGTAGGAAACAGGAAGTTAGAGGAGAGTGACATTGATAAGTTGCATTATCTTCAAGCCGTTATCAAGGAAACACTGCGTTTGCATCCTCCACTTCCTTTCTTAGTTCCAAGAAGAGCAATTAAAGACACGAGTTTCATGGGATATTGTAACGACCCGGCCGGTCGTTTTGAGAGTTATAGTCCCGATCCCCTATTTACTGCTTCTCCCATATCTTTTTCTGCTATTGTGACTTGCTGGGAGGTTTCGTTTTGGTTTTTGGAGTGTTTTGGGACACTTAGTCCCTAAATGGAGGTTTAAGCCTTAGGATTTGGACAGTAGTCGGAACTGTATGAAGACCACTCTAGAATGGAGTTTTGTCAGTTCCGTTAGCTCTGTTGGATGATTTTGGACTTAGGAGCGTGTCCGGATGGTGTTTTGGAGGTCTGTAGCTTATTTAGGCTTGTAATGACGAAAGTTAAATTTTTGGAGATTTAGACCGGTAGTAAAAATTTTGATATTTGAGTCGGGTTTCGATTCTGAAAGTTGGAGTAAGTCCATAGTGTTGAATATGACTTGTGTGCAAAATTTGAGGTCATTCGGATATGATTTGATATGTTTCGATGCCGTTTGTAGAATTTAGAAATTTCAAAGTTCATTAGGCTTGAATCCGTACATAATTCGTGTTTTGATGTTGTTCGACGTGATTTGAAGGCTCGACTAAGTTTCTATGGTATTTTAGGATTGGTTGGTATGTTTGGTTGAAATCTCAGGGGCCTTGGGTGTGTTTCAGATGCTCAACGGGTCATTTTTGAACTTAGGGAGTTGGCAGATATTTTGGTGTTGTTGTAGACATTTTTCTTCATCGCGTTCGCGAGGGAGATCTCGCGATCGCGTAGGTCATCTGAGAGGTCAGCTAAAATTGCTCATCGCATTCGCAAAGATGAAGACGCGATCGCGTAAGGTTATCAGAAAGTGCAACACGAACGCGTGGGCTAGGCCGCGTTCGCGAAGAGGAGTGAGGCAGTTTGGGACCCCAGGTCCTTGTTCTACGTGTTCGCGAGGTGGTGGTCGCATTTGCGAAGGTCTGAGCTGGAAAAAGCATCATGTTCGCGAGGCATGTGTCACGTTCGCGAAGAGTAAAATGGTAAGGCAGTCAAGTTGGTCTACGCGAACGTGAGAGGACGGTCGCGTTCGCGAAGGGTAAAATCTGGGCAGACAGTGTTATATTCAAATCGAGGGTTTGAGCTCATTTTCATATTTTGAGCTAGAGATCACGGATTTGGGCGATTCTTGAAGGGATTTTCGTGAAGTTGATTGGGGTAAGTGTTTCTCATTTGGTTTTGGTTTAATTCCATGATTATATCTTGATTTGTATCATCTAAATTGTGATTTTGGGTGAAACATTGGGAAAAAGTGTAAGAGTTCTTGAGATGGAATTTTGAGGTTTTGAAGGGGATTGTTTTGTCATATTTTGGTAAATTTGGTATGACTAGACTCGTGAGTGAATGGGCTTTCATGTTTTGTAATTTTTGTCGGATTTCAAGATGTGGGCCCGGGGGCCGGGTTTGAGCCAATTTTGAGTTTTTGGTCTAAATTGGTAGTGTTTGTTGTGGAATTCATTCCTTTAGCATAAATTGATGGTATTGTAATTATTATGAATAGATTCGGAGCATTTAGAGGCCGAATCGAGAGGCAAAAGCATTGCAGAGTAGGGATTTGATCGATTTGAGGTAAGTAACGATTGTAAATCTGGTCCTGAGGGTTTGAAACCCTAGAATTTTGTATCATTTTACTATTTGGAGGGGGCGCACAAGCTGGGTGACGGGTGTGTGGGCATGCACCTTTGGGGATTGTGACTTGGTCCGTCCCGTATTAACTATAAAGTTGAATGTTTTGCTGAAACTATATGATTCTTATATGTTTTAGAAAGAATTTCTGCAAATCAGGTTGGATGCCATATTTAGGTCTTATGCTAGTGTTGTTTGGACCCTTAGAGGTTTTTTCTTGCTATACTCTCATTGTCTTCGATTGAAAAATCTATATTCAGTCATGTTTATACATAATTACCACATAACTCAGTCTCTATTTTAATGCATCATATAAATGTTGTTTGGGCTGAATACTTTGTTTTCTGAGAGCCCGAGAGGCTAGAGAGGTTTATGACTGAGTGAGGCCGAGGGCCTGATTTGTGAGGATAATTATGGGATCGGGCTGTACGCCGCAACATGTTTGATATAGGCATGAGTGATGGTGAGGTCTGCCCGAGGAGCTATATACGAGTGATTGTAAGGTTTGCCCGATGGGCTGTATATGAGTGATGTTGCCCGAGGGGCTGATTATGATTTCATTATTTTTTCTCACCTTTGCATTGAGCCTTTGTTTGAAAACTATTGAAATATGTCTTTAAATGATTTTACTGGAACTAGATTTAAAAGAGCTGATTTGATTCAAACTCTCGTTTTAAAAGCATGCTGCATTTTACTGAATTTTTGTGATTTGAACTTTACTTGTATTATTGATCGTCACTACTTCTCAGTCTTTATTTACTGTTGTTACTTATTGATTTGGCGTACTCACGTTACTCCCTGCACATTGTGTGCAGATCCAAGCGTATTTGGACATGGTAGTGGCTGTTGACTATTCTGATTGCAGATCTTCTTGGGGATAGCAAGGTACTGCCTGGTGATCGCAGCCCTTCTCTTCTCCCTCTTATCTTCCTTTAGTTGTATTTAGATATTTTCCAGACTTTGTTAGTCTCGATATTGTCAGACAAATTATAGTAGATGCTCATGACTAGTGACACCCCGATGTCGGGCTTTTCTTTTTCGCACTTTTGTTTTGATTTGAATTCCTTTACGAAGGTTTTTATGTTAAATAGCCTTGAAATTATATTTTAAATGAAAATATC
>AWOL01S0009761.1:21912-42698 GCA_000715115.1 Nicotiana otophora | reverse complement strand
TGTAAGCAAACTCGGCCAAAGCAAGAATCGACCCCACTGCCCTCCAGAGTCAATCACACAAGCCCTAAACATATCTTCCAAAATCTAGAATGTCCGCTCCGACTGCTCGTCGGTCTATGGATGAAAGGCTGTGTTGAGTTCTACACGGTTACCCAACTCACTCTATACTTCTCTCCAAAAATGTGAAGTAAACTGGGGGCCTCTATCTTATATAATGGAAACAGGTACACCATGCAACCGAACAATCTCTTGAATATAAATCTTGGCCAACCTCTCTAAGGTGTATGTAGTCATAACCAGAATGAAATGTGCCGACTTGGTCAACCTGTCGACGATGACCCAAACTGCATCAAACTTCTGCAAGGTCCACGGCAACCCAACTACGAAGTCCATAGTAATGCGCTCCCATTTCCACTCAGGTATAGTCATCTGCTGAAGTAGACCACATGGCTTTGATGCTCATACTTAACCTGCTGACAATTTAGACACCTTGCAACATACTCAACTATGTCCTTCTTCAACCGCCGCCACCAATAATGCTGCCTTAGGTCATGATACATCTTTGTAACACCTGGATGAATAGAATACCGAGAACTGTGTGCCTCCACTAGTATTTTCTCCCTCAAGCCGTCAACATTAGGGACACATAGGCGACCCTGGAGTCGCAAAACACCATCCTCACCGATAGTAACCTCCTTTGCACCACCCTACAGTACCATCTCTCTGAGAACCAACAAGTGTGGATCATCAAACTGTCGAGCCTTGATCTGCACAAATAGTGAAGACTGGAGAATGACGCATGCAGGAACTCGGCTGGGCTCTGAAATATCCAAACTCTCCAGTCTGTTAGCCAAGGACTAGATGTCCAAATCTAGTAGTCTCTCCCCCGCTGAAATAAATGCCAAACTACCCATACTCTCCGCCTTTCTGCTCAAGGCATCTGCCACTACATTCGCCTTGTCCAGATGCTAAAGGATGGTAATATCATAATCTTTTAGTAACTCAAGCCACTTGCATTGTCTCAAATTGAGATCCCTTTGCTTGAACAAATGTTGCAAGCTGCGATGATCGGTTTAAACCTCACAGGACAGTCCATATTATGTCTCCAGATCTAAAGAGCATGTACAATTGCGGCCAACTCGAGGTCGTGTACATGGTAATTCTTCTCATGGGGCTTCAGCTGACGTGAAGCATGAGCAATAACTCGCCTCTCCTGCAACAATACACAACCCAAACTAATGCGTGAAGCGTCGTAATACACAATATACATCCCCGAACCAGAAAGCAACACTAACACTGGTGCTGAAGTCAATGCGGTCTTGAGCTTCTGAAAGCTCACCTCACAATCATCAGACCATTGGAACGGAACACCTTTCTGGGTCAATCTAGTCAAAGGTGCTACAATAGATGAAAAGCCCTGCACAAATAGGCGATAATAACATGCTAACCCCAGGAGGCTCCTAATCTCAGTCGCTGTGGTAGGACGATGCCAACTATGAACTGACTCAATCTTCTTGGGATCAATCTTAATACCTTTGCCCGATACAATAGGTCCCAAGAATGCTACGGAATCTAGCCAAAACTCACACTTGGAGAACTTAGCATATAACTTTTGTTCCCTCAAGGTCCGAAGCACCACTCTCAATTGATGCTCGTCCTCCTCCAGGCTACGTGATTAGATCAAAATGTCATCAATGAAGACAATGATGAACGAATCAATATGTGGCCTGAACACCCTATTCATCAAATCCATAAATGTTGTTAGGGCGTTGGTCAAACTTAAGGGCATTACTAGAAACTCATAATTGCAATATCTAGTCCGGAAGGTAGTCATCGGAACATTCGAATCTGGAATCTTCAACTGATGGTATCCCGATCTCAAGTCAATCTTAGAGAACACTCTGGCACCCTGCAACGGGTCAAACAAATCATCAATACGCGGTAATGGGTACTTGTTCTTAATGGTAACTTTGTTCAGCTAGCAGTAATCAATACATATTTGCATAGTCCCATCTTTTTTCTTCACAAATAATACCGGTGCGCCCCAAGGCGACATGCTCGGTTGGATGAACCCCTTCGATAGAAACTCCTCGAGCTGCTCTTTCAAGTCCTCCAACTCTTTTGGAGCCATGCGGTACGGTGGGATAGATATAGGTTGGATACCTGGATCCAAATCAATATAGAAATTAATATCACGATTTGGTGGCATGCCTGGAAGATCAGAAGAAAACACATCGCTGAACTCCCGGACTACGGGCACTAAAGTTATTGCAGAAACCTCTGCAGTAGTGTCCCGAACATAGGCCAGATAATCCAAATAACCCTTCTCAACCATGTGTCGAGCCTTCGGAAAGGAAATAACCCGACTAGATGCACTGATAGACGAACCCTTCCACTCTAATCTAGGCAACTCTGGCACCACCAAGGTAACAGTTTTGGCATGGCAATCAAGGATTGCATGATATGGAGATAGCCAGTTCATGTCCAGGATGACCTCAAAGTCGGTCATATCAAGGAACAGAAGATCTGGTCTAGTCTCATAACCACAGAAAGTAACAATGCAAAATCGATAGATTATATTCATAACAACAGAGCCGCCCACAAGAGTGGATCCATAAATAGGAGTACCCAGGGACTCATGAGAATCACCCAGGAAACGAGAAAATAGAGATGAAACATATGAATACGTAGACCCTAGATCAAATAGTACTGAGGCACCTCTACCCCAGATAGAAATAATACCTGTGATCATAACATCTAAGGCCACTATATCTGGTCTAGCCGAAAAAGCATAGAACCTAACTAGAGCGCCACCTGACTGGCCTCCACCTCTAGGACATCCCCTTCCCACTTGACCCCCGCCTCTGGACAGCCGGACGACTGGTGAGGCAGCTGATGCTGAAATCATAAATTGCTGACCCTGCTGCACTGCTTTGCCCCGAAGCCTAGAGCATAATCTCCCCACATGACTGAAATCCACACACTTTAAACAACCTTTCGGTACAGTGGACCGCTGACATGAAGTCTGACCCTGATGGCTTGAATACTCATTGGAAGAACCCTAAATAGCTGGTGGGCAGTAGGAACTCTCTAGCATAGCACTAAAATAAGGCTGCACTAGAGCACCCTGAGGAGGCAGCGGTGCTGGATATGTGGGCTTGCTAGGCTGACCCCTCACGGACTGACCCTTGCCCCCTATCGGGGCACTATTGAATTCTCCAGAATATCAGAACCTCTTGTCCCTTGCCGCCCGCTCTCGGTTTCGCTAACGAATACCCTCGATCCTTTGAGCTATCTCCACAACTAGCCCATAAGAAGTCCCTATCTCCACCTCTCGAGCCATGGTGGCCTGGATACCTGAGTGAAAAATGGTGACAAACCTATGTACTCTCTCTGCATCGGTAGGAAGTATCATAAGTGCATGGCGAGACAACTCAGAGAATCTTATCTCGTAGTTAGTCACGGATATCTGGCCCTACTGAAGTTGCTTGAACTGAAACCGCAACTCTTCCCTATAATAGGGTGTAATATATCTGTCCAAGAAGAGGCGTGTGAACTGATCGCAAGTCATGGGAGGAGAGCCTGCTGTTTTGCCGAGAAGATATGACTGCCACCATCTACGGGCCCTGTCCTCCAACTCAAAGATGGTGAAGTCCACCCCGTGGGACTCTAATATCATGTTGTATAGTCTGTCCCTACACCGATCAATAAAATCTTGGGGGTCCTCATGTCGCTCAGCTCCGAAAGTAGGAGGATAAAGCCGAGTCCATCTGTCTAATAGCTTTTGCGGATCGCACCACAGCAAGTCTGGGATCAGGTATAGCGGCTCCAACTGGCTGAGCTCCGCCCATGGGTAGTGCACCCGGGGTATGATATACGGTATATGTATGACCTGGAGCCTGAGCAGTAGGGGTTTGTGCCCCTCCCCTGCCTGAGATATAGCTGGGTCTGCTGGAAATAAACCAGCTTGAGTCATAGTATCCATGAATCGTAGCATACGACCCATGACCTACTGGAATCCCAGTGCGAATATGAAATCCACCGGGGCTGGCTCTGCTACGGGAACCTCGCCCTACTCCTCAATAATGGGATCCTCTATTGGATCTGCTGGAGGCATAGCGGGAGCAACGCTGGGATGTCTTTGTCCTCTACACGGGATAGAGCCCTTCCTCGGCCTTTGTCTCATCCCCTAGCAACAAAGGGAGCAGCTCTTCCCTGGTCAGGAACATCTGTAGAGCGCGTTCTCATCATCTATGAGAGAATAAGAAAAAGATACTTAGTACTAGATCAACTGCACGATAAAAGATCAAGAAGGGTAATTTCCTAACACCGTATAGCCTCTCGAAGATAAGTACGAACGTCTCCGCACTGATCCACAAGACTCTATTAGACCTGGTCATAACTTGTGAGACCTACGTGAACCTAGTGCTCTAATACCATGTTGTCACGACCTACTTTCCCCTGTAGGTCGTGATGGTGCCCAACGTTACCGCTAGGCAAGCCAATTAGTGAATTAGACAGATTATTCCTCTTTTAATAAGTTTCCGAGTAATTGAATTTTTCCTTAATTAAAAGATTTAATAAATAACAGGTTTAAATAAATAAAACGAAAGCACCTGAGTGCAATCATAACCATAGTAATACTCCAAAATAATGAATCTACTGGTTTGTACCAAGACCTGGTGGCACAAGTGTATGAGCATCTAGTATATTATACAAAAATTTAACTACTGTCTGAATATAAAGTGGACAAAATATAAATACAAAAGAGTGACTCTAGGAGCTGCAGAACGGCTCAGGAAGCAGCTCAACACTAACCCTCGGGATATCTGGGCTGCGCGCCGGTAGGACCGCCTGATGCACCTACCTCAGATCCTGCACGGTCCGTGCAGAAGTGTAGCGTGAGTATATAAACAACATGTACCCAGTAAGTATTAAGTCTAACCTCGAAGAAGTAGTGACGAGGGGTCGACTTCGACACTTACTAAGGGCTAATATTATTAAGATAGAAATTTTAAATAAACATGGGTTATGTAAATAATACCGAAATTCATTAACAAGCAAGAGCAAATAATTCTTTCACAATGTTTATAATTTCACATAAGTCACTTTGCGTACACGCTGTAACCTTAAAATCTAGAATAATGTCTACACTGCCGAGGGTCGAGCGACTCGAACCATAGATGCATCTATCTACTGCCGAGGCGTTTGGCCCGCTCCACAAGAAGAGAGGATAATTTATAAGCATTCGACTTAATCATTATTAAGGCTAATACACATTGCAATACAATTTTCATTAACGGTATTTCACCCTTTTATTTAATAAGCTCTAATATAATTTAGGCACTTTGAATTAACAAGTAAGGTGCACACATTTCAAATAGTTCATGATCTGGTCCAAACCCTACCCGGGCACAAGCATAATAAGTAGCTTCGTACGGATTCTCGTCACTTCATACGTACGTAGCCCCTACAATTAGAAGCAACATTAATATGAATCACCTATGGGGAAAATTCCCTCTTACAAGGTTAGACAAGAGACTTACCTCATCTCAAAGCTCACTTCCCGGTTACAATTTCGCTCTAAAGCCTCAACTCGGTGCCGAAAAATCCAAAATAGTCAAATATTATATAATTTAAGTAATACATGCTCAAAAGTTCATAATTTAACTATTAGAGTAATTACCCAACCCAAATTTGGAAGATTTCTAAAATTCACCCCAGCCCCACGTGCCCAGATTTCAGAAATGTTGGAAGGAAATCGTTACCCATAACCTTAAGAACTCAAGTATACAATTTCATCTCATTCCATAACCATTTTTGTGGTTAAAATCCTTTTTTTATCAAAACCTAGGTTTTTCATCTAGACCCATGACTTTTCACAATTTACATGTTAAAATCTACCCATAATCTATATATTTATCTCACAATAGGTTGAATTTACTTACCTCCAAGTTTCTAGGTGAATACCCCTCCCAAGAAGCTCCAAAATCGCCCAAAAATGCAATAAATGGGCTCAAAAATGGCTGAGTCCCGCTTTTAAAACATTATGCCCAGCTCGTGAACGCAACAGGTTCCTCGCGATCGCGAAGGCTATGCCAGCCCAAGCATCATGAACGAGATAAGCCCCTCGCGAACGCGAAGAGTAACGACCCTCAGCGTCACGACCCGAAATTCCCACCTTTGCATCGTGATGGCGCCTAACCTTTCACTTGCTAGGAAAGCCAACGTTACAATAATATTATCCATTTTTAAAACAATTTTTAAATTTATTAATAACAAAGAACAATTGCGAAAGTAAAGTTTGAAATATAGTGAATAATCCATAAAAAAACAACGGTCTCTAAATACCATCCCAGAATTGGTGAAACAAGTGCACGAGCTTCTAGAATAATACAAATAAAGGTCTGAACAAAATAAAGCTGCCTGGGAATAAACACACTGCTAAATTAAAATAGACGGGGACTTCAAAATTGCGGATGCCATGCAGTTATACCTCAAGTCTCCTCTGAGTAGCTAAAATCCGAGCAAGTCTATGGTACGCCGCTGGGACTAACTCCAAAATCGGCACAAGAAGTGCAGAGTATAGTATCAGTACAACCGACCCCATGTACTGGTAAGTGCTCAGCCTAACCTCGACGAAGTAGTGACGAGGCTAAGGCGGTTCACTAACATTAACCTGGACGCAATATTAATGACAACAACAAATAATAGAAATAAAATAGGTAACTCATTTATAATAATTGAAGCCAACTCAGCAGTCATAATCCATTATCATTTCAACCAATTCTGTTGCAGCATGCAACCCGCTCTCACAATATATTCACATTTAGTTCTGTTGTAGCGTGCAACCCGCTCTCCCTATATATATATATATATATATATATTACTTTTAATCAAGTCTGTCATATATTTATTTCAATCAAGTATATATAAAAACTTTTAGATAAGTCTGTTGTGGCGTGCAATCCGATCCCCCAATATTGAATTTTAAATAAGTCTATTGCGACGTGCAATCCGATCCCCCAATATTGACTTTTAAATAAGTCTATTGCGGCGTGCAATCCGATCACCCAATATTGACTTTTACTTTCATTTCCGTTGCGGCGTACAACCCGTTCCCCCAATATATATAACTTTAAACAGCTCATAATGTGAATAAAAATTACTCCAATAAATACCACGTCCAATGAGAACTATTAAACATCAAGGCACACAATAATTATAATTTATTTATGAACAAACCATGGTAATAACAATTTATTTTGGAAATCAGGGAGAAAATAGACAGTTTAATATTTAATATGCTAAATGTCAAATAGCAATTAGTGCACATATTCAAATAAGCATGTAGCAATTATTACATGAATTTAAGAATTAATATTTGGCAAAGAATAGGAGAAAAACAATTATTATAACAATTAATTTATGGTTTAAAACAATTTATGGTTTTTCAAGTAAGCAGGCAACCAATAAATTTCACGACGTATAGACACTTGTCACCTCGCTTAGACGTCGTTCACATGCATTTCACATAACAAATAATTTAAGGGTTATATTCCCTTAAGTCAGGGTTAACCACGACACTTACCTCGCTTTGCAAATTCCAATCAATTATTCAACCACAACTTTTCCTTTTAATATTTTCTCAGAAAGCTTCAAATCTATTCACAAATAAATCGATATATTCAATACTAATCATAGGAATTAATTCCATATGAATTTTACTAATTTTTCGGATAAAAATCCAAAATTTATTTAAATATGCGATAGTGGGACCCACATCTCAAATCTCGGAAACACTCACGAAATGCGAACACCCATTCCGATACGAGTTCAACCATATAAAATTTGTCCAATTCTGATATAAAATGGACCTTCAAATCTTAACTTTTCATTTTTGAAAGATTTTATAAATAGTCCAATTTCTTCCATCTAAATGCAAAATAAATGATGAATATAGACATGGATTTGTAACATATAATCACTTTTGGTTAAAGAACACTTACCCAATTCAAAGTCGTGAAAATCCCCCTTGGAATCGCCCAAATCCGAGACTTGAAACTCAAAAATGAGTAAATATGGCTAAGACCCGATTTTATGTATTCTACCCAGCATTTTCGCATCAGTGGGCTATTTTTTCGCACTTGTGGTCACGCATTTGCGAGAGAAATCTCGCATTTGCGATCACCATTGCGCAGGTGCGATTACACCAGGTTCTGCTAAGTACCTTCTGCTTTCAACATGCTCTAAACAATCTGAATTTCGTCCGAAACTCACCCGAGCACCTCGGAACCGTATCCAAATATCCCAACAACTCCCGTAACATAATACGAACTTACTCGGGGTCTCAAATCACATTAAATAACATCGAAATTGCAATTCACACCTCGATTTGGACTTTGAGTTTTAAACTTTTCAATTTGCAAACTTCGTGCCAAAACATATTAAATGAATCCGGAATGACTTCAAATTTGGCACACAAATCATAAATGACATAACAGAGCTGTTCAAATTTTCAGAATCGGATTCTGGCTCCGATATCAAAAAGTCAACCCCGTGGTCAAACTTGGAATCTTTAGCCTTTAAATTGCTAGTTCCATTAAATGGTCATAACTTGAGCTAGGAACCTCCAAATTAAATTCCGGGCAACGCCCAAGTCCCAAATATCGATACGGATCTACTGAAACTGTCAAAATACTGATCTGGGTCCGTGTAATGACCCGTCCGGTCATTGCAAAAGTTAGAGCCCCGAAACCCTATTAACTGCTTTCCCCATATCTATTTATGCTATTGTGACTTGCCGGGGTGATTGGTTTTGAGTTTCGGAGTGTTTTGGGACACTTAGTCCCTAAATGAGAGCTTAAGTCTTAGAATTTGGACCGTAGTCAGAATTGTGTGGAGACAGATCCGGAATAGAATTTTGTCGACTCTGTTAGCTTCGTTGAGTGCTTTTGAGCTTAGGAGCGCGTCCGGAATGTGTTTTTGAGGTCTGTAGTAGATTTAGGCTTGCATTGGTGAAAGTTAGATTTTTCGACGATTTCGGCCTATAGTGGAAATTTTGATATCGATCTCGGAATGGATTTCCAAAAGTGGATGTAGGTTCGTAGTGTCATTTGTGACCTGTGTGTAAAATTTGAGGTATGTCGGACTAGATTTGACGTGGTTCGGCGTCGTTTGGAGAATTTAGAAAATTCTAAGTTCTTAGGCTTGAATTCGTGCTTAATTCATGATTTTTGGTGTTGTTCGATGTGGTTTGAAGGCTCGACTAAGTTCGTATGGTTTTATAGGATTGGTTGGTAGGTTTGGTTGAGGTCCTGGGGGCCTCGGGTGTGTTTCAGATGCTTAACGAAATGAAATTGGACTTAGAAAAATCTGGTGTTTTTGCTGGTTCTATTGTAATCACACGTGCGCAAGTCTGCCCTCAGGTGCGAGCCCGCAGGTGCGAGCAAATTGGAGTAGAAGCGGGAAAATAGAGGAGTGTCAGGGGTTGCAGGTGCGAGGTGTTTTCCGCATCTACGATGCCAGTAGATGCGTTAGGGGTCTTCGCAGGTACGCAAGGTCTGCAGAAGCGGAAGGGAATTCCATAGGCGCGCACGCGTAGATGCGACCCTTTCATCACAGGTGCGAAGGTAAAGGGGGGAAGTGAATTGTCCTGATGCGCACAATTTCCGCACAAGCGCATCCGCAAGTGCGAGCCCAGGTTCCGAAGGTACAGAAATACCTGGGCAGTGGTTAAAATCGAAGGGCTTCGTGATTTTTGTCATTTTTGACTTTGTAAACTCGGTTTAGGACAATTTTTGAGAGCCTTTTCGAGGCATTTCTTGAGGTAAGTCCCTTGTGCTTATTTTTGATCAATAATCTTGTCTTGCCATGTACTTTCACACCTAGTTAGTGTGTATTTAAGGTGGGATTTGGAAGTTGGAGGCTAGTGATTTGGAAGTTTGATTTGTGGATTTGGAGGACAATTTGGTATTGGAATTTAGCAGTTTTGGTATGGTTAGACCAGTGGTGGAATGGGCGTTCCTATTTTATAACGTTTACCCGATTCCGAGACGTGGGCCCCACGAGCAATTTTTAAGTTAATTTTAAGATTTTGTATTAGATGAGTCTAATATTGTTGTATTTATGATGTGTAATTGCTTTTGACTGGATTTGGGCCATTCAGAGTCGGATATTCATGGAAAAGGCATTGTGACTGATTGATTCAGCTTGGTTCGAGGTAAGTGGCTTGCCTAACTTTGTGTGGGGGTAATCGCCTTAAGATTTAGAACCATTGTGTTATGTGAGCGCTGTGTACGTGAGGTGACGAGTACGTACATGGGATAGTTGTGGTAAAACTCGATTTTCTTATCGAGCAGCAACATGTTTTCCTGTTATTTTGAGTTATACCATTTTAATGAGTACTAATCTATTCTCATTCTTAATTTAGTTATTCCAATCTATGTAGCTATCATGTTTAGTCTGGTACAACATGTCTACGTGTCTTAATTGTTTATGTGAATTATGTGCAGCATGCTTAGTGAATTTCCCGCTTCTTCCCTGACTGGTACTTAGTCTAAATTGTAAGAACTTTGCGATGTAGTTGTATTTCTATCATTCGCGCTGTATATTTACTTTGGGACTACGGAATGGTATTCCGGGAGATCCCCTTGTACTGCATATTTACTTTGGGACTATGGAACGGTATTCCGGGAGATCCCCTTGTACTGCATATTTACTTTGGGACTATGGAACGGTATTCCGGGAGATCCCCATGTCTTGCTATTTACTTTGGGACTACGGAATGGTATTCCGGGTGATCCCCCTGCACATTTACTTTTGGACTACGAAACGATATTCCGGGAGACCCCCCTGCACATTTACTTTGGGAGTACGGAACGGTATTCTTGGAGATCCCCCTACACATTTACGTTAGGGACTACGAGATGGTATCTCGGGAGATCCCCTATTGTGTTTCTGTGTACTAAGCTGTTACCTTCTATAATTTCATTATTGTTAAATTTCAGCCTTTATTTTATTGCGGTATTACACTCTATATTATTTACCAGTAGGGCCTTCACCTGACCTCGTCACTACTCGACCGAGGTTAGGCTTGGCACTTACTGGGTACCGATTGTGGTGTACTCATGCCACTCTCTGCACGTGTGTTTCGTGTGCAGATCCAGGTACACCTTATCAGCCGCACTATTAGTGAGCTGGGACAGCTTTGGAGACTTCAAGGTATATCTGCCGCGTCCGCAGACCTCGGAGTCCCCTTCTACTCTTTCTCATGTCCATTATCTTCTATATTTTTCCTTGTTAGATTCTGATGTATAGAGACACTAGATTTTTCCTTCTGTAGTTTGTGATTCACGATGTTCTGGGTTTTGGGATTTGTTGTGTATTTTTGAATAATTGGTTAAATTTATATTTTTATTTCAATATTCCGCAAAATGTTAGGCTTACCTAGTTGTAGAGACTAGGTGCCGTCATGATGTCACATGGAGGAGGAAATTATGTCGTGACAAGTTGGTATCAGAGCTCTAGGTTCGTAGGTGTCGTGAGTCATAAACCGGTTTATTAGAGTTTCGCGGATTGGTACAAAGACGTTTGTACTTATCTTCGGGAGGCTATGGAACTGTTATGAAACTTTCACTACTTTGATTCCTTCTCGTGCGAAAATTGTTGACTTCAGATATTCTAAATTTCTGCATTCTATTCTCTCACACATGGTGAGGACACGTACAAGCGGATCTGATGATTAGGCACCCGCGCCCCTTACTAGAGCCGCGAGAGGACGGGGCCAGGGCCGGGGCTGGGGTAGAGGCCGAGGACACCCACGTGGTGCAGCCAGAGCGCCTGCACAAGCTGCTACAGAGGAGCCCCCAGTAGCTCAAGCTGGAGGGTAGACACTTGAGATACTTGTTGCTGCACCAGCCCTCCAAGAGACTCTAGCCCAGTTTCTGAGCATGTTCAGCACCTTAGATCAGGCTGGATTGATTCCACTTGCTCCTGCCACATCTCAGGCTGGGGGAGGAGCACAGACTCCCGTCGCCGGTATTCCAGAGCAGTGGGTTCAGGTCGACTAGGTTCCAGAGATTGTACCAATGCAGTCGGTAGCTCCAACTCAACCCGAGGTTAGGGCAGCAGCTTCTGAGGTGGAGCAGCTCAGACTTGAGAGGTACAAGAAGTACCACCCACCTACTTTCAGTAGATTGGCTACAGATGATGCTCAAAGTTTTCTGGAGGAGTGTCATAGTATTCTTCGTACTATGGGCGTAGCGAAGATGATCGAGGTTTCTTTTACCACATTCCAGCTTAGAGGAGCAGCCTATCAGTGGTGGCGTGCTTATTAGTTGAGTAGTCCGACTGAGGCAGCTTCACTTACATGGACTCAGTTCTCGGACATATGTTTGAGAGAGTATGTCCCTCAGAGCCTCAGGGACTCATAGCACGGAGTTTGAGAAGCTGTGCCAAGGTGCTATGATTGTGTCAGAGTATGCAGTTCGCTTCAGCGATTTGGCCTGACATGCACCGGCCTTAGTTGCCACAGTTCGAGCGAGGGTTCGACGGTTTATTGAGGGTCTCCATCCTAGCATCTGGAGTAGTATGGCCAGGTAATTGGAGATGGATATTTCTTATCAGTAGGTTGTGGGTATTGCCAGGAGATTCGAGGGCATGTTTGCCCAGGAAAGGGAGGAGAGGGAGGCCAAGAGGTCTCGAGAGGCTGGTTATTATTCTGGAGCTCATGCCCCAGCAGCTCGCCATGGTAGGGGTTATGTGAGCCATCCCGTTAATTCAGCTCTTCCAGCCTCCAGCGGTATTCCAGCTCCTTCTAGACCCTAGGAGCCTTATTATGCACTGCCAGTATCTAGTGTGCCTTCTGCACGGGGTGTTCATAGCGGCCTGTCCAGGAGACCTTGCCCGAGCCAGTCACACCATCCACGCCCTACCAGATCTTGTTTTGAGTGTGGTGAAACTCGCCACACGGTGATGGATCGCCCCAGGATTAGGAGGGGTGCACCCCCACAGACTCTTTAGCCACAGCGTCCTCCACCGGGTCCTCAGGCTATGATTACAGCACCAGCTGCCACCCCACCTGCTCAACCAGCTCAAGGTGGAGGTCGGGGAGGTAGAGGTCGCCCTAGAAGGGGAGGCCAGGCCAGATATTATGCACTTCCTACTCGTACAGAGGCAGTTGCTTCTAATTCTGTCATTACAGGTATTGTTCCGGTCTGTCATAGAGATGCGTCGGTATTATTTGACCCTGGCTCTCCATATTCTTATGTGTCCTCTTATTTTGCTCCGTATTTGGGCATATATTGGGATTCTTTGAGTTCCCCTATTTATGTATCTACTCCTGTGGGAGATTCTTTTATTGTGGACTGCGTGTATCGATCATGTTAGATTTCTCTTAGTGTTTTTGAGACCAGAGAGGATTTATTATTGCTCATCATGGTGGACTTTGATATTATTTTGGGCATGGACTGGTTGTCGCCCCATTATGCTATTCTTGATTTTCACGCTAAAATCGTGACGCTGGATATGCCAGGTTTACCGTGATTAGAGTGGAGGGTACATTAGAGTATACTCCCAGTAGAGTTATTTCTTTTCTTAAATCTCAACGAATGGTTGAGAAGGGGTGTGACGCGTATCTAGCTTATGTGAGAGATATCAGTTTTGATACCCCTATAGTTGTGTCAGTTCCTGTAGTGAGGGACTTTCCAGATGTGTTTCTAGCTGATCTTTCGGGCATGCCGCCTGATAGAGATATTGATTTTGGCATTGATTTGTTGCCACACACTCAGCCCATCTTTATTCCACCATATCGTATGGATCCTCCTGAATTGAAGGAGTTGAAAGAGGAGTTACATGAATTGCTTGATAAAGGCTTCATTCGGCCCAGTGTGTCATCTTAGGGTGCTCTTGTCTTATTTGTGAAGAAGAAGGATGGTTCTATGCAGATGTGTATTGATTACCGCCAGTTGAACAAAGTCACAGTGAAGAACAGGTATCCATTGACTTGTATTGATGACTTATTTGATCAGTTATAGGGTGCCATAGTGTTTTCCAAGATTGACTTACGTTCAAGTTATAATCAGTTAAAGATTCGGGAGCCGGATATCCCGAAGAATGCTTTCAGGAACAGATATGGTCACTATGAGTTTCTTGTGATGTCTTTTGGATTGACCAATGCCCTAACAGCTTTTATGCACTAGATGCACAGTGTGTTTCGGCCCTATCTTGACTTATTCGTCATTGTGTTCATTGACGACATTATGATATACTCTCGGAGTCGGGAGGATCATGAGCAGCACCTGAGGACTGCACTTCAGACCTTGAGAGAAAAGAAGTTATATGCAAAATTTTCAAAGTGTGAGTTTTGGCTAGACTCAATGGAATTCTTGGGTCATATAGTATCGAGTGAGGGGATCCAAGTGGATCCAAAGAAGATTGAAGCAGTGCAGAGTTGGCCCAGACCTTACTCAGCTACATAGATCCATAGTTTTCTTTGTTTGGCGGGGTATTGCCATCGCTTTGTAGAGGGATTCTCATCTATTGTAGCACCTATGACCAGGATGACCCAGAAGGGTGCTCCGTTCAGGTGGACAGAGTAATGTGAGGAGAGCTTTCAGAAGATCTAGACAGCTTTGACTACATCCCCAGTATTGGTATTATCTACAGGTTCGGGGTCTTATAATATATATTGTGATGCATCGCGGATTGGTCTAGGCTCGGTGTTAATGCAGGACTGTAGAGTGATTGCCTACGCGTCCAGACTGCTGAAGGTGCACGAAAAGAACTATCCTATCTAAGACCTTGAGTTAGCAGCTATTGTGCATGCCTTGAAGATATGGCGGCATTATTTGTACGGTGTTCCTTATGAGATTTATACCGATCATCGGAGTTTGCAGCATTTGTTTAAGCAAAAAGATCTTAACTTACGTCAGCGGAGGTAGTTGGAGATACATAAGGATTATGATATCATCATTTTGTACCACCTTGGGAAGGCCAATGTGGTGGCCGATGCTTTGAGTTGCCGGGCAGAGAGTTTGGGGAGTTTAGCATATCTACCAGTTGCAGAGAGGCTATTCGCGTTGGATATTCAGGCCTTAGCCAGCCAATTTGTGAGATTGAATATTTCTGAGCCGAATTGAGTATTGGCTTGTGTGGTCTTTCGGTCTTCTCTTCATGATCGTATCAGGGAGCGTCAGTATGATGACCCCAATCTGCTTGTCCTTAAGGACACAGTTTACCNTACTGTATATTGTGATGCATCGCGGATTGGTCTCAGCGCGGTGTTGATGCAGAACGGTAGAGTGATTGCCTACGCGTCCAGACTGTTGAAGGTGCACAAAAAGAACTATCTTGTCTACGACCTTGAGTTAGCAACTATTGTTCATGCCTTGAAGATATGGCGGCATTATTTGTACGGTGTTCCTTATGAGATTTACACCGATCATCGGAGTTTGCAGCATTTGTTTAAGCAGAAAGATCTTAACTTACGTCAGCAGAGGTGGTTGGAGATACTTAAGGATTATGATATCATCATTTTATACAACCCTAGGAAGGCCAATGTGGTGGCCGATTCTTTGAGTTGCCGGGTAGAGAGTTTGGGGAGTTTAGCATATCACCAGTAGCAGAGAGGCTATTCGCGTTGGATGTTCAGGGCTTAGCCAACCAGTTTGTGAGATTGAATATTTCTGAGCTGAATCGAGTATTGGCTTGTGTGGTCTCTCGATCTTCTCTCTATGATCGTGTCAGGGAGCATCAGTATGATGACCCCAATCTGCTTGTCCTTAAGAACACGGTCCAGAACGGTGATGCTAAGGTGGTCACTATTGGAGATAATGGTGCATTGAGGATGCAGGGCAGGCTATGTGTGCCCAGTGTGGATGGTTTGCATGAGTTGATTCTCCAGGAGGCTCACAGTTCGTGGTACTCTATTCATCCGGGTGTCGCAAAGATGTATCAGGACTTGAAACAGCATTACTGGTGGAGGAGAATGAAGAAGAACATAGTATAGTATGTGGCTCGATGTCTGAATTGCCAGCAGGTAAAATATGAGAATCAGTGACCAGGTGGATTGCTTCATAAGTTAGAGATTCCAGAGTGGAAATGGGAGCGAATCACTATGGATTTCATTGTTGGACTCCCACAGACTCAGTGGAGGTTTGATGTAGTTTGGGTGATTGTGGATAGGTTGACTAACTCAGCTCATTTTATACCTGTGATGACTACCTATTTTTCCAAGCAGCTAGCTCGAATCTACATCCGTGAGATCGTCAGGCTTCATGGCGTACCGGTATCTATTATCTCTGACCGGGGTACGTAGTTTACATCACGGTTCTGGAGAGCTATACAGCATGAATTGGGTACTAGGGTTGAGTTGAGCACATCATTTCACCCTCAGATGGACGGGCAGTCCTAGCGCACTATTCAGATATTAGAGGATATGCTCCGTGCATGTGTGATTGATTTTGGGGTGCTTGGGACCAGCATTCAAATTACACCGTATGAGGCTTTGTACGGTAGGCGGTGTCGGTCCCCAGTGGGTTGGTTCAAACCCGGTGAGGCCAGATTATTGGGTACAGACTCTATTCAGGATGCCTTGGAAAAAGTAAAGGTGATTCAGGATAGACTTCGCACAGCCCAGTCCAGACAGAAGAGTTATGCGGACCAGAAGGTTCACGATGTGGCATTCATGGTTGGAGAGCGAGTCTTGCTCCGGGTTTTGCCTATGAAGGGCGCTATGAGGTTTGGAAAGAAGGGCTAGCTGAGCCCAAGGTTCATTGGTCCATTTGAGTTGTTGCGTCGAGTTGGGGAGGTTGCTTATGAGCTTGCCTTGCCTCCCAGTCTAGCAGGAGTTCATCCGGTATTCCATGTTTCTATGCTCCGAAAGTATCACGGCGATCCGTCCCATGTGTTGGATTTTAGCTCAGTTCATTTGGATAAGGATTTATCCTATGTTGAGGAGCCAGTGGCTATTTTAGACAGGCATGTCAGAAGGCTAAGATCAAAGAACATTGTTTTTGTGAAGGTTCATTGGAGGGGACAGCCGGTCAATGAGGCGACTTGGGAGACCCAGCAAGATATGCGTAGCCGTTATCCTCATCTTTTCACCACTTCAGGTATGTCTCTATGCTTGTTCGAGGACAAATGATTATTTTAAGAGGGGGAGGATGTAACGACCCGGTCGGTCGTTTTGAGAGTTAGAGCCCCGAAACCCTATTAACTGCTTCCCCATATCTATTTCTGCTATTGTGACTTGCCGGGATAATTGATTTTGAGTTTCGGAGTGTTTTGGGACACTTAGTCCCTAAATGAGAGCTTAAGTATTAGAATTTAGACCGTAGTCAGAACTGTGTGAAGACGGATTCGAAATGGAATTCTGTCAACTCTGGTAGCTCCGTTGAGTTATTTTGAGCTTAGGAGCACGTCCTAAATGTGTTTAGGAGGTTTTTAGTAGATTTAGGCTTGAATTGGCGAAAGTTAGATTTTTCGGCGATTTCGGCCGATAGTGGAAATTTTCATATCGAGCTCGGAATGGATTTCCGAAAGTGTTTGTAGGTTTGTAGTGTCATTTGTGACCTGTGTGTAAAATTTGAGGTAATTCGGACTAGATTTGATGTGGTTCAGCGTCGTTTGTAGAATTTAGAAAATTCTAAGTTCTTAGGCTTGAATCCGTATTCATGATTTTTGGTGTTGTTCGATGTGGTTTGAAGGCTCGACTAAGTTCGTATGGTGTTATAGGATTGGTTGGTAGGTTTGGTTGAGGTCCGGGGGGCCTCGGGTGTGTTTTGTATGCTTAACGAAATGAAATTGGACTTAGGAAAATCTGGTGTTTTTGCCGGTTTTGCTGTAATCACACCTGCGCAAGTCTGCCCTCAGGTGTGAGCCCGCAGGTGCAAGAAAATTGGCGCAGAAGCGGAAAAATGGAGGTGTGTCAGGGGTTGCAGGTGCGAGGTGTTTTCCGCATCTACTAGGCCCGCAGATGCGTTAGGGGTCTTCGCAGGTTTGCAAGGTTCGCAGAAGCGGAAGGGAATTCCGCAGGCGTGCACGCGCAGATACGACCCTTTCATCGCTGGTGCGAAGGCAGAGGGGGGAAAGTGAATTGTATTGATGCGCACAATTTCCGCACAAGCGCACCCGCAGGTGCAAGCCCAGGTTCCGCATGTGCGGAAATGCCTGGGCAGTGGTTAAAACCGAAGGGCTTCATGATTTTTGTCATTTTTGACTTTGCAAACTCGGTTTAGGGCGATTTATGAGAGCATTTTTGAGGCATTTCTTGAGGTAAGTCCCTTGTGCTTATTTTTTATCAATAATTTTGCCTTTCCATGTATTTTCCCACCTAGTTAGTGTGTATTTAAGGTAGGATTTGGATGTTAGAGGCTAGGGATTTGGAAGTTTGATTTGTGGATTTGGAGGACCATTTTGTATCGGAATTTAGTAATTTTGGTATGGTTAGACTCGTGGTGGAATGGGCGTTTCTATTTTATAACTATTACCGGATTCCGAAACATGGGCCCCACGGGCAATGATTGAGTTAATTTCGGGATTTTTGTTAAAGTGTTGATTTCATTAATTTGATGAGTCTAATATTGTTGTATTTATGATATGCAATTGATTTTGGATAGATTTGGGCTATTCAGAGCCAAATATTCGTGGGAAAGGCATTGTGACTGATTGATTGAGCTTAGTTCGAGGTAAGTGGCTTGTCTAACTTTGTGTGGGGGAAATCCCCTTAAGATTTGGAACCATTGTGTTATGTGAGCGCCGTGTACGTGAGGTGACGAGTAGGTACATGGGCTAGTTGTGGTAAAACCCGATTTTCTTACCGAGCAGCAACATGTTTTCCTGATATTTTGAGTTATACCATTTTAATGAGTACTAATCTATTCTCATTCTTAATTGAGTTATTCCAATATGTGTAGCTATCATGTTTAGTCTGATACAACATGTCTACGTGTTTTAATTGTTTATGTGAAATATGTACAGCATGCTTAGTGAATTTCCTGCTTCTTCCCTGACTGGTACTTAGTCTAAATTGTAAGAACTTCGTGATGTAGTTGTATTTCTATCATTCGCGCTGCATATTTACTTTGGGACTACGGAACGGTATTCCGGGAGATCCCCCTGTACTGCATATTTACTTTGGGACTACGAAACGGTATTCCGGGAGATCCCCCTGTCTTGCTATTTACTTTGGGAGTACGAAACGATATTCCGGGAGATCCCCCTGCACATTTACTTTGGGACTACGGAACGGTATTTCGCGAGACCCCCCTGCACATTTACTTTGGTACTACGGAATGGTATTCCGGGAGATCCCACTTCACATTTACGTTTGGGACTACGAGACGGCATCTCAGGAGATCCCCTGTTGTGTTTCTGTGTACTAAGCTGTTACATTCTATGATTTCATTGTTGTTAAGTTTCAGCCTTTATTTTATTGAGGTATTACACTCTATATTTTTTTATTATATATATACCAGTAGGTCCTTGACCTGACTTCATCACTACTCGACTGAGGTTAGGCTTGGCACTTACTGGGTACCGATTGTGGTGTATTCATGCTACTCTCTGCACATGTTTTTCGTGTGCAGATCCAGGTACACCTTATCAGCCGCACTATCAGTGAGCCGAGACAGCTTTGGAGACTTCAAGGTATCTCTGTCGCGTCCGCAGACCTCGGAGTCCCCTTATACTCTTTCTCATGTCCATTATCTTCTGTATTTTTCCTTATTAGATTCTGATGTATAGAGACACTAGATTTTTCCTTCTGTAGTTTATGATTCACAATGTTCCAAGTTTTGGGATTTGTTGTGCATTTTTGAATAATTGTTTAAATTTATATTTTTATTTCAATATTCTGCAAAATGTTAGGCTTACCTATTTGTAGAGACTAGGTGTTGTCACGACATCACGCGGAGGAGGAAATTGGGTCGTGATAGTCCGTTTGCTAAAAATGTTGACCAAAGTCAACTCAGTTGAGTTTTAGAGCTCTATTTCACATTTTAATCCATTTTTCACATGAAAACTTTTGGAAAAATTTTACGGACTGCGCACGCAAGCCAAGAAATGATAAATGGTGCTTTTCGAGGTCTTAGAACACATAATTACTTATTAAATTTAAAGATGACATTTTGGGTCATCACATTCTCCACCTCTAAAACAAACTTTCATCCTCGAACGGAGTTAGAAAACAAAGTGCCTGAGCTGGAGAAAAGGTGTGGATATTTACTCCGCATGTCCGAATCGGACTCCCAGTTAGATGCATCTACCGGCTGACCTCTCCATTGCATCCAAACTGAAGGATAACTCTTAGACCTAAACGGTCGGACCTGCCGGGCTAGAATAGCCACCGGCTCCTCCTCGTACGTCAAATCTTTGTCCAATTGGACTGAGCTGAAATCTAACACATGGGACGGATCACCATGATATTTCCAGAGCATAGACACATGGAACACCGGATGAACAACTGATAAACTAGGTTGTAATGCAAGCATGTAGGCTACTTCACCCACCCTTTCAAGAATTGCAAAGGGTCTGATATACCTAGGGCTTAACTTGCCCTTCTTCCCGAACCTCATTACACCTTTCATAGGTAAAACCCGGAGCAATATTGTTTCTCCAGCCATGAATGCAATATCATGAACTTTACGGCCAGCATAACACTTTTGCCTAGACTGAGCTGTGCGAAGTCGATCCTGAATAATCCTGACCTTATCCAAGGCATCCTGTACCAAATCGGTACCCAACAATCGAGTCTCTCCCGGTTCAAACCAACCAACTGGCGATCG
>AWOL01S0009761.1:0-16860 GCA_000715115.1 Nicotiana otophora | reverse complement strand
CTCTCGACTGCTGGAGTAAATCAAGATATCATCAATGAATACAACCACAAAAGAATCCAAATAAGGCTTGAACACCCGATTCATCAAATCCATAAATGTTGTTGGGGCATTTGTCAACCCAAATGACATCACTAGGAATTCGTAATGCCCATACCGAGTTTGAAAAGCTGTTTTAGGGACATTAGATGCCCTAATCTTCAACTGATTGTAACCAAACCACAAATCGATCTTCGAAAATATCTTGGCACCCTGAAGTTGATCAAATAAGTCATCAATTCTTGGCAGCGGATATTTGTTTTTGATAGTCGCCTTGTTCAACTGCCGATAGTCTATATACATCGAGATAGAGCCATCTTTCTTCTTTACAAATAATACTGGTGCATTCCAGGGCGAGACACTGGGTCTAATGAATCCCTAGTCAAGCAAGTCTTGTAACTGGTACTGAGTCCATAGAAGGAACATTCGCACTGGGATCGCGAATATAAGCCAAGTAGGCTAAACACCCTTTTCTCTACCATACACCGAGCTTTCATATAAGAAATAACCATGCTGGCAGAATGGCCAGGAGTTCCTTTCCTCTCTAACCGAGGTAACCCCGACATGGCTAGAGTCACTGTCTTGGCATGACAATCTAATATAGCATGATAAGGTGACAGCCAATCCATACCCAAGATGACATCAAAATCTATCATATTACGAAGTAGAAGATCCACACTAGTCTCAAAATTACCAATAGTAATCACACACGAATGATAGACATGATCTACTACAACAGAGTCTCCCACCGGTGTAGATACACACACAGAAGCACTCAGAGAATCACAAGGCACAACCAAATATGAAGCAAAATAGGAGGACACATAGGAATAAGTAGATCTTGGATCAAATAGAACTGAAGCATCTCTATGGCAAACTAGAATAATACCTGTGATCACAGCATCAGATGACTCGGCCTCAGGCCTTGCTGGAAAAGCATAAAATCAGGGTTGGGCCTCACCACTCTGAACTGCTTCTCTGGACAGCCTCTAACTGGTTGACCTCCACCTCTAATGGCCTGACCTCCACCTCTAGCTGCCTGACCCCTACCTCTTGCTGGCTGAGCAGACGGTGAAGCAACCGATGCCGGTATGATGGCACGAGAATCTTGCCGAGATCTGTTACTCGCCAATCTAGGGCAATACCTCCTGATCTGACCAATGTTCCCACACTCGTAACACCCATCCTGATGCCATGGCTGCTTAAGCTGAAGCTGACCTAAATGAGCCGGATAACCGTTGTAGTAACTCTAGAGTGGTGATGCACTGATTGGAGCTGAATGTGCACTGAATACTGGCTGCCCAGAGTAAGGCATAATAGGTCCGTGACTCCCTAAAGCACCGGGTGATACATGAAGTGCGGAATTAAACGGTCTGGGAGGATGACCCCTACCAAAATTACCTCTGCCTCCAGACAAGGCACCACTGAAACCACCGAACTGATGAGGCCTCTTATCGTACCTCTTCCCTCTCTCATGTGCAAGAACCATCTCGATATTCCTTGCGACATTAGCAGCCGCATGAAAAGAAATCTCACTTCCGGTCTCCTTGGCCATATGAAGTATGATAGGATGAGTGAGTCCCTCAATAAACCTCCTCACTCTCTCTCCCTCCGTAGATAGTAAAAGGAGAGCATGACAGGCCAAATCCACAAAACGGGACTCATACTGAGTAACAGTCATACTGCCCTACTGTAGATGCTCAAATTGCTTGTGGAATTCCTCTCTCAGTATGATAGGGAGGAACTTCTCCAGAAATAGCTGAGAGAACTGATCCTAGGTAAATGCAGGTGATCCGACTGGTAGGGTCAATGTATAATCTCTCTACCACCTCTTGGCAAAACCCGTCATCTCAAATACAGCAAAATCAACCCCATTGGTCTTAACTATACCCATGTTCCACAGCACCTCATGGCAACGTTCAAGATAATCCTGTGGATCCTCAGAAGGTGTACCACTAAAGTGAACTGGAAAGAGCTTGGTAAACTTATCCAGTCTCAATAAGGCCTCAAAAGACATGGCGGGCCTATCACCGATCTATGCTGCAATAACTGGCTGAACTACCCCAACTGGCGGGGCTGCTGGAGCCTGATTCTAGGGAGCCATCTGCTCCAGAGCGGGAGTAGTGTGAGTTTGTGCTTCCCCCCAGCCTGTGAGATGGATGGTGCCACTAGAAATGTACCATTCTGGGCCACGCCCTCCATAAGACTTACCAAATGGACTAGAGCATCCTGAAGTACTGGAGTGGCTATGAATCCTTCCGGAACCTGAACTGGTCCAGCTGGTACATTCTGAACTGGAACCTCCTCCTGAAGGTCCACCTGAGGTTATACAATAGGTGCAGCAGCTCGAGCTCCAGACTGAGCTCTACCTCGGCCTCTGCCTTGACCTCTAGCAAGACCTCGACCTCGACCTCTACCCCTGGCCATAGTTGTCACCGGGGTTCTGGTCCCTGTCCATCGGTAAAGGTATTATGTGTTTTCATCACCTGCGAGAGATTAAGAGTAGAATGATTCAATCATCGATGATAGAATTAATTCGCACGACAGAATAAGAAAGAAGTGATATTGTTCCTAAACTTCATAGCCTATGAGAGATAAGTACAGACGTCTCTGTACCGATCCTTCAAACTCTACTAAACTTGCTCGTGACTCGTGAGACCTATGTAACCTAGTGCTCTAATACCAACTGTCACGACCCGAAATTCCCACCTTCGGACCGTGATGGCGCCTAACATTTCACTATCTAGGTAAGCCAACATTAGAATAATATTATCCATTTTTAAAACAATTGTTAAATTTATTAATAACAAAGAACAATTGCGGAAGTAAAGTCTGAAATATAGTGAATAATCCATAAAAAAACAACGGTGTATAAATACCATCCCAGAATTGGTGTCACAAGTGCACCAACTTCTAGAATAATACAAATAAAGGTCTGAATAAAATAAAGCTACCTGGGAATAAACACACAGCTGAAGTAAAATAGACAGGGACTTCAGAACTACGGATGCCATACAGTTATACCTCAAGTCTCCTCTAAGTAGCTGAAATCTGAGCAAGTCTATGGTACGCCACTGGTACCAACTCAAAAATCTATACAAGAAGTGCAGAGTGTAGTATCAGTATGACCGACCCCATGTACTGGTAAGTGTTGAGCCTAACCTCGACGAAGTACTGACGAGGCTAAGGCGGTTCACTTTAATTAACCTGTACGCAATATTAATGACAACAACAAATAATAGAAATAAAACAGGTAACTCATTTATAATAATTGAAGCCAACTCAGCAGTCATAATCCATTATCATTTCAACCAATTCTGTTGCAGCGTGCAACCCGCTCTCACAATATATTCACGTTTAATTATGTTGCGGTGTGCAACCCGCTCTCCCAATATATATATATATATTCCTTTTAATCAAGTATGTCATATATTTATTTCAATCAAGTATATATATAGACTTTTAAATAAGTTTGTTGCGGCGTGCAATACGATTCCCCAATATTGACTTTTAAATAAGTCTATTGCGATGTGAAATCCAATCCCCAATATTGACTTTTAAATAAGTCTCTTGCGGCGTGCAATCCGATCCCCTAATATTGACTTTTACTTTCATTTCCGTTGCGGCGTGCAACCCGTTTCCCCAATATATATAACTTTAAACAGCTCATAATGTGAATAAAAATTACTCCGATAAATACCACGTCCAATGAGAACTATAAAACATCAAGGCACACAATAATTATAATTTATTTATGAACAAACAATGGCAATAACAATTTATTTTGAAAAATAGAGAGAAAATAGACAGTTTAATATTTAATATGCTAAATGTCAAGTAGCAATTAGTATACATAATTCAAATAAGCATGTAGCAATTATTACAAAAATTTAAAAATTAATATTTGGCAAAGAATAGGAGAGAAATAATTTTTATAAACAATTAATTTATGGTTTAAAATATTTTATGGTTTTTCAAGTAAGCAGGCAACTAATAAATTTCATGACGTATAGACACTCGTCACCTCGCCTATACATCGTTCACATGCATTTCACATAACAAATAATTTAAGGGTTCTATTCCCTCAAGTCAAGGTTAACCACGACACTTAACTCGCTTTGCAAATTTCAATCAATTATTCAACCACAACTTTTTCTTTTAATTTTGTCTCTGAAAGCTTCAAATCTATTCACAAACAATTCGATATATTCAATACTAATCATAGGAATTAATTCCATATGAATTTTACAAATTTTTCGGATAAAAATCCTAAATTTATTTAAATATTCAACAGTGGGACCGACATCTCAAATCCTAGAAAAACTCACAAAATCCGAACACCCATTCTGATACGAGTTCAACCATACAAAAATTGTCCAATTCCGATATCAAATGGACCTTCAAATCTTAACTTTTCATTTTTGAAAGATTTTATAAAAAGTCCAATTTCTTCCATTTAAATCCGAAATAAATGATGAATATAGACACGGATTTGTGAAATATAATCACTTTTTGTTAAAGAACACTTACCCAATTCAAAGTCGTGAAAATCCCCCTTGAAATCGCCCAAATCCGAGACCTGAAACTCAAAAATGAGTAAAAATAGCTAAGACCCGATTTTATGTATTCTGCCCAGCATTTTCGCATCTGCGGGCTATATGTTCGCACATGCGGTCACGCATTTGCGAGAAAAATCTCGCATTTGCGAAGTAGGGCTGCCAGGAGAGGTTCTGTATCTGCGGACATTTCTATCGCACCTGCGACGTCGCAGAAGCAACCAAACGACCGCAAAAGCGGTCTCTTCCACATAAGCGATTCAGCCTTCGCAGAAGCTGTCGCGCATTTGCGCCCCATTTCTCCGAAGAAGCAACGTAACTGGCCAGTGCCCAGGTTGCAGAAGTGACCAGTTTCTCGCAGATGCAGTTGCACACCTGCGATCACCATTGCGCAGGTGCGATTACACCAGGTTCTGCCAAGAACCTGCTGGTTTCAACATGCTCTAAACAATCCGAATTTCGTTTGAAACTCACCCGAGCCCCTCGGGACCTTATCCAAATATCTCAACAAGTCCCTAACATAATACAGACTTACTCGGGGTCTCAAATCACATCAAATAACATCAAAATTGCAATTCATACCTCGATTCAGACTTTGAGTTTTAAACTTTTCAATTTGCAAACCTCGTGCCAAAACATATTAAATGAATCTGGAATGACTTCAGATTTGGCACACAAATCATAAATGACATAATGGAGCTTTTCAAATTTCTAGAATCAGAGTCCGGCTCCGATATCAAAAAGACAACCCCGTGGTCAAAATTAAAATCTTTATCCTTTAAATTGCTAGTTCCGTTAAATGGTCATAACTTGAACTAGGGACCTCCAAATTAAATTTCGGGCATATGCCCAAGTCCCAAATCACGATACGGAGCTATCGAAACTGTCAAAACACTAATCCGGGTCCGTTTACTAAAATTGTTGACCAAAGTCAACTCAATTGAGTTTTAAAGCTATATTTCACATTTTAATTCATTTTTCACATGAAAACTTTCTGGAAAATCTTATGGACTATGCACGCAAGTCGAGGAATGATAAATGGTTCTTTTTGAGGTCTATAAAATAGAATTACTTATTAAATTTAAAGATTACATTTTGGGTCATCACACTCAGACCCTTGGCCCAAAATCCTTCTACCCGAACGCGAGAGGGCCTTCGCGAACGCGTAGGCCTAGGATCTCAAAGCCTTGTGAACGCGACTCCCTACCCGTGAATGTGAAGAAAAATCACCCATATTTCCAAATCCTTCATCGCGAACATGAGGGTCCTTCCGCGTTCGCGAAGAAGGAAACCAGAATTGGAAATTATGATTTTTCCAACTCACCTCTGGGTAGTGCGAAACACACCCGAATCACTCGGGACCCCTTCCAAATGCACCAACAAACTATAAAAATAATACGGACCTGCTCGAACTCTCGAAATGCGTAAAATAACAACAAAACCAGTATTACCAAGTGAGGTTTGTGCATCTGTAGATGCGCTCATATATCCTCTTTTCTAAATGTATTTTTCTCATAACATTGACTGACATTCCACGAAACAATTTCCAAGTAATCTTCATTGGAAATGCTCGATGAACTTGAAGAGCTCATTCTATTATGCTTCTCTCTTTTTTCAAACTCTAGTTCTTTATTTTTTTTGTTTTGAGTTTGTATAGCGTATGTAACTAAGAAATGGTTCTTGGTGCATATATATAGAGTTCTTGGTGTATATGCATCCCTTCTTAATTATTGGTGTGTTTCCTATCCTAAAGACAAATCAGAGATGAAAAACTCAGAATTTCCAGTTGTAATATTTAACTAATTTTTTTTCTCTATTCGATAATGATGTTGTAACACCTCGAACTTTAGACAGAGTCCTACATCGGCAAAATACAAGAGTGATGCTGGGTATATAAGTTAACAAGCGTTAGATCCTAGTGACGCGTTTTAAATCTGTGATGGCCTAGGCCCAGAGCGGACAATATCACTAGCGGGCTGGTCTGCTACAAATGGTATCAGAGCCACTATTGTGTCAGCCATGTTGATGGTGGGTTAGAGTTCAACATAGTTTAACCAAATCCCGGTTAGGAGAGGAAAACCTTAGTGTTGAGTCTAGGCAAATCCCATGCGGTGGGGAAAACCTTAGCGAGGACGTTGAGTCCATAAAAGGGGGTGTATGTAACACACAGACTTTAGACAGAGCCCCACATCACCGAAACACAAGAGAGCTCTGATACCACTCTTGTGTTTTGCCGATGTGGGACTCTGTCTAAAGTCTGGGTTGTTACAGATGCATACTGCTCCTTTATAAATTAGGAACCAAATATATTCTACTTCATATGAAGTACATCTTCAGCTTTCTTTCATACTTTGTAGTACTCTAGAATTTTAATGTAAAAGATTTGAGATCATCCTTTGTTCTCTTTACTGTCTTTGTTAAAGCTTTATCTTCTAAGGTACAATATTAAGAGGGTAATATATTACCGCACCCGGTGTTTTCATCTACTTGCAAATTTGCTTACATCTTTCTGCAGAGCTCACTTTTGGATATATGAAAACATGACTTGAGCCCTCCCTATGACACAGCTAGGGGTGTTAATAGTTCGGTTTGGGTCGATTTTCCCTAAAACGAAACCAAACCAAGTAAGAGGGTTTTTGAAATATTGGAATCAAACCAACTAAGTGGGTTTTTTCAAATATTGGAACCAAACCAAACCAAACCAAACCAATTGAGTCAGTTTTTTATTGATTTGGTTTATGTCGGGTTTTGTCGGTTTTTCAGTTTCTTCGGTTATTTATCGGGTTTTTTCTAAAATATGAGACATACACTACCAAACGCATATTCCGGCGACTACATTTTCAATCTAACACTATCAAAGCAATTGCTCTTTGAGAAATCTATCAATTTCAAGATATATTGATGATAATTGAATCAAATAGTGACAAAGAATTTAAGTACTCAATTAAAAATCGATTATTTTTAACATGAGATAAATTCTTGCATTTAATAAAATAAAACTACCAATCAAACTAGAATGTAAAGACAAAGAACTAGATTACTATAATAGCAAAGAACTAGACTAAAAATACAAATGACTAATATGTACCATTAAATTTTAGAAACTTTATATAAAAATAGACATATATTTGGCGTAATAATAAATTTAAATAGCTACTTTTATAGGCGGTTTTTTCGGTTATTTTTTGATTGAAACCAAAACCAAACCAAATTTGATCGATTTTTAAAAATTCAAAACCAAAACCAAACCAAACCTCAAAAGTATCAGCTTTTTTGGTCGGTTTGGTTCGATTTTTCGGGTTCTTATGAAAGCATTAGTAGAGTCCACTGTTCATGGCCCAGAAAAGGGGGGGGGGTGAAGAGAAGAGAACTGTAAATCTCGTAGTTTCACAAAACCAACACAAATGCAATTGGACTTAATTCTTACATAGTGCCTATTCAGATACCAATTTTTTCTTCTCCACTTGTGCAACTTTACCTGGGCGTGCCAACCTCAACTTTATCGGCATATGGTTTGAAATGTCGCTTCCTAGAATCATTGGTGTTACACGTTCAAATGAAGTGTAAAATTTCGAAGTGCGGATTATCTCAAGTTTGGATATTCGTTGTGGTGATTGGGTATCTCCATATGTAAAAGGGATGAAATCTAAATCTAAAATACCAGGACTAGCTGTAAAATTGATGAAGTTACTCATCTGCTCTTTTGTATTTGGAGATATGATGCTTCTCTATGATGGGCGGGTTAGATTAGCATCCCCCGATCATAGGTCATGATGTATCATATAACTTATTACGTGACTCAGGATGTGGTGTCAATTTTAGTGGCTCTAAATCTAGACCATATGTTAGATCTTCATCAACTCCATGGTATTTGAACTTAAGCGATGGATATTTAACCAACTAAATATTTGGTGGTATATATTTGCCAATCGCTCTAGCATTTTCTTTGTGATATCTAAAAGATATATCACAGTTGATGCGTTCTTTGTCCCATAGTAGCACAAAGTTTTCATGTTTAGTGCTAGATTTCCATTTGATTTGCGCTTCGCAATCTTGCAGTATTACCAAGTGAGGTTTGTGCATCCGTAGATACGTTTCTATAGCTTCTTTTCTAAATGTATTTTTGTCATAACAGTGACTGACATTCCACGGAAAAATTTCCAAGTAATCTTCATTGGAAATGTTCGATGAACTTGAAGCGCTCATTCTTTTATATTTCTCCTTTTTTTCAAACTCTAGTTCTCTTTTTTTTTGTTTTCTTTTGGATTTGTATAGCGTCTGTAAGTATGAAATGGTTATTGGTGCATATATATATATATAGAAATCTTGGTGTATATGCGTCCCCTACACCCCTTCTTAATTATTGGTGTGTTTCCTATCCTAAAGAAAAATCAGAGATGAAAACCTCAAAAGTTCCAATTGTATTATTTAACTTTTTGTTTTCTCCATTCCATAATGATGCTGTAACATCCCAGATTTTAGACAGAGTCCCACATCGGAAAATCACAAGAGTGATGCTGGGTATATAAGTTAACAAGCCTTAGACCCTAGTGACGTGTTTTAAATCTGTGAAGACCTATGCCTAGAGCGGACAATATCACTAGCGAGCTGGTATGCTACAAATGGTATCCGAGCGACTCTTGTGTCAGCCATATTGATGGTAGGTCAGAGTTCGACTGAGTTTAGGCAAATCCCGGTTAGGCGGGGAAAACCTCAGTGCTGAGTGTAGACGAATCCCATGGGGTGGGGAAAACCTCAACGAGGACACTAAGTCCAAAAGAGGGGGTGTATTTAACACCCAGACTTTAGACAGAGTCCCACATCACCAAAGCACAAGAGGGCTCTGATACCACTCTTATGTTTTTCCGATGTGGGACTCTGTCTAAAGTCTGGGGTGTTACAGATGCAGACTGCTCCTTTCTAAAATAGGAACCAAATAAATTCCACTTCATATGAAGTACATCTTCAACTTTCTTTGATACTTTGTAGTACTCTAGAACTTTAATGTAAAAGATTTGAGATCTTACTTTGTTCTCTTTACTATCTGTTTTTAAACTTTATCTTCTCATGTACAATATTAAGAGGGTAATATTTTACCACAACAGGTATTTTCATCTACTGCAAATTTGCTTACATTTTTCTGCATAACTCACTTTTGGAAATATGAAAACTTGACTTGAGCCCTCTCTATGACACAGCTAGGGGTATTCATGGTTCGGTTTGGGTCGGTTTTTCCCTTAAAATAAATCAAACCAAGTAAGTGGGTTTTTGAAATATTGGAACCAAACCAAATGAAATGAGTCAGTTTTTTATCGATTCAGTTTATGTCGGGTTTTGTCGGTTTTTTGGTTTTTACGGTTATTTATCTGTTTTTATTCAATATGAGACATACAGTACCAATCGCACATTCCGGTGACTACATTTTTAACGTAACACTATCAAATGAATTGCTCTTTTTGAAATCTATCATTTTCAAGATATATTGATGATAATTGAATCAAATAGTGATAAAGAATTTTAGCACTCAATTAAAAATCGATTATTTTTAACATGAAATAAATTGTAGTACTTAGTAAAATAAAACTACCAATAAAACTAGAATGTAAAGACAAAGAATTAGATTATTATAATCGCAAAGAACTAGACTAAAAATACAAATGACTAATATGTACCATTAAATTTTAGAAACTTTATATAAAAATATATATATATATATATATATAGGCGTAATAATAAATTTAAATAGCTACTTTTATAGTCGGTTTGGTTCTGTTTTTTCAGTTATTCTTTTTTTAAAACCAAAACCAAACCAAATTTGATCGGTTTTTAAAATTCAAAACCAAAACCAAAACCAAACCAAACCTAAACAGTATCGGTGTTTTTGGTCTGTTTGGTTCAGTTTTCGATCTGGTTCGATTTTTCGGGTTCTTAAGTACACCCCTAATTGAAAGCATTAGTAGAAGTCCACTGTTCATGGCCTAGAAAAAATAAATGAAGGGTGGGGGAGGGAGGGGATGAAGAGAAGAGAACTGCCAATCTCGTAGTTTTACAAAACCAACACAACCGCAATTGGACTTAATTCTCACATAGTGCCTATTAGGTTACCATGTTTTTCTTCTCCACTTGTGGAGCTTTACCTGGGCGTGCCAACCTAAACTTTATCGTCATATGGTCCAAAATATCGCTTCCTAGAATCGTTCGTGTTACACGTTCAAATGAAGTGTAATATTTCGAAGTGCAGATTATCCTATCAAGTTTGGATAATCTTTGTGGTGATTTGGTATTTCCATATGTAAAGGGGCTGAAATCTAAATCTAAAATACCGGGGCTAGCCGTAAAATTGATGAAGTTAATCATCTGCTCTTTTGTATTTGGAGATCTGATGCTTCTCTCTGATGGGCGGGTTAGATTAGCATCCCCTGATCATAGGTCATGAAGTATCATATAACTTATTACGTGACTCAGGATGTGATGTCAATTTTAATGGTTCTAAATCTAGACCATATGTTAGATCTCCATAAAATCGATGAAATTTGAACTTAACCGATAGATGTTTAACCAGCTGAATATTTGCCGATATATATTTGTCAATCCCTCTAGCGTTTTCTTTGTGATATCTAATAGATATATCACAGTCGATGCGTTCTTTGTCCCATAGTAACACCAAGTTTTCATGTTTAGTGCTAATTTTCCATTTGATGTATGTTCCACTCTTTTAGTATTACCAAGTGAGGTTTGTGCATCTGTAGATATGCTTCTATACAGTCTTTTCTAAATATATTTTTCTCATAACAATGGCTGACATTCCACGAAATAATTTCCAAGTAATCTTCATTGGAAATGTTCGATGAACTTGAAGCGCTCATTCTGTTGTGCTTCTCTCTTTTTTCAAACTCTAGTTCTCATTTTATTTTGTTTTTAATTTGTATAGCGTCTGCAAGTAAGAAATGGTTCTTGGTGCATATATATAGAGTTCTTGGTGTATATGTGTAACGAACCGGACGGTCGTTTCGAGAGTTGTAACCCTGTTTTCCCCATTCCTACTTCTTTTTGTGTTATTCAACTATATTATGTTATATCAGGTTAGTTGGTTTGAGTCCGGAAGGAACTCGGAGTGAAATGAGACACTTAGTCTCATAATTGAAAATTTTAAGTTAGAAAAGTGGACCGGATATGGACCAATATGTAAACAACCTCAAATTTGAATTTTGATGATTCCAATAGCTCCGTATGGTGATTTTGGGCTTAGGAGCGTGTCCGAAATATTATTTGGGAGTCCGTAGAGGAATTACGCTTGAAATGCTGAAAGTTTTATTTTTGAGAAGTTTGACCGGGGGTTGACTTTTTGATATCGGGGTCGGAATCCAATTCTAAAAATTTGAATACCTCCATTATGTCATTTAGGACTTGTGTGCAAAATTTCAGGTCAATCGGACGTGATTTGATAGGTTCCAGAGTTGTTTGTAGAAATTAGAAATTTCAAAGTTCATTAGACTTGAATTGGGGTGTAATTCATGGTTTTAGCGTTGTTTGAGGTGATNTTCAAATAAGTTCGTATGATGTTTTAGGACTTGTTGGTATATTTAGTTGAGGTCTCGAGGGCCTCGGGTGAGTTTCGGATGGTTACCGGATCAAAAATTGAACTAGAACATCTGCTGCAATTTCATTCTGTTGGAAATTGCTTCTACCCAGAAATTGAGCCCAGATCGAGCTCAAGGTTGAGGGCTATGATCGAAGCCCAGAACGAGCTCAGGGTCGAGGGCCACGATCGAAGACATGATCGAGCTCAGGGTCGAGGGCCACGATCGAAGCCCAGATCGAGCTCATGGTCGAGGGGCACGATCGAAGCCATGATCGAGCCCAGGATCGAGAACCAGGATCGAGGGGCAGGATCGAGGGCCAAGATCGAGGCAGAACTGAGGATGTCTGGGCAGAATTATAAAAATAGGGACTTCATCCCATTTGCCATTTCTGACAAATTGAAGCTTGGGGAGAGGCGATTTTGATATATTTTCAAGGACAACTTGAGGTAAGTCCCTTGTGATCATTTCTACTCTATAATATTGAATTATCATCGAGTAATCCGACTAGATTACATGATTTTGAGGTGTACATGAGAGATTGAAACTTAGAAATTTGGAAATTAGATTTGTAGATTGAGGGTCGAGTTGAGGTCGGATTTTGGTAAAATTGGTTTGGGTAGACTCGTGGTTGAATGGGCTTTCGGATTTTGTAACTTTTGTCGGGTTCTGAGACGTGGGCCCCACGGGCAATTTTTGAGCCAATTTCGGGTTTTGGTCTAATTTTGAAGCTTTTCTTGTGGAATTCATTCCATTAGCATATATTGATGGTATTATACTGATTGTAAATAGATTTGGAGCATTTGGAGGCAGAGTACAGAGGCAAGAGCATTGCGGGGTAGAGATTTGACCGGTTTGAGGTAAGTAACAATTGTAAATCTAGTCCTGAGGGTATGAAACCCTGGATTTCGTATCATTCTATTATTTTGAGGTGACACACATGCTAGGTGACAGGCGTGTGGGCGTGCACTGTTGGGGATTTGTGACTTGGTCCGTCCCGTAGCAACTGTAAAGTTGCATACTTTGTTGAAACCATTTGATACTTATATGTTTTAGAAAGAATTTTAGTAAATTTGGCTGAATGCCATGTTTGGGCCTTGCACCAATGCTGTTTGGACCCTCATGGGCTGTTTCTTATCATCCTCTCACTATTTTCGATTGAAAATCTATACTCAATCATGTTTATATTTGTTTACCACATAACTCAGTTCAATGACTTTATATTGATGCATATAAATGTTTTGGGCAGAATGCCCTGTTTTACTGGAATGCTCGAGGGCTTGATTTGTGAGGATGAGTGTGGATCGGTGCTGCCTGCCTGCAGCATACTTGTGACTGAGTGAGGCCGAGGGCCTGATTGGTGAGGATGAGTGTGGATCGGTGCTGCCTGCCTGCAGCATACTTTATTATTATCGCATGTGAGTTGTCCATGCAGATTATAGCGCTTGGGCTGAAGGAGCCCCTTCGGAGTCTGTACATACCCCCAGTGAGCATAGGTACCTACTGAGTGCGAGTGTCGAGTGCCGAGTGCTGAGTGACTGGGAGGCAAGAGTGATTGTGAGGTATGCCCGAGTGGCAAGAGTGATTGTGAGGTATGCCCGAGTGGCAAGAGTGATTATGAGGTATGCCCGAGTGGCACGAGTGACTGTGAGGTATGCCCGAGTGGTTGTTTATGATTTCATCATTTTTGCTCACCTTTGCATTGAGCCTTTGTTTGAAAAACTATTGGAAAACAAAATGTCTTTAAAATGCTTTTTATTGGAACTGGGTTTAAACGAGATGTTTGATTCAAATCCTGATTTTTAAGAGCATGTGGTATTTTACTGAGATTTCCTAATATGAACGTCATATGCTTTATTGCTCGTCACTACTGCTCAGTCTTTATTTATTGTTGTTACTTACTGAGTTACCGTACTCACGTTACTCCCTGCACCTTGTGTGCAGATCCAGGTGTGGCTAGACACGGTAGCGGTTATTGAGTGTTCTGGTTGCAGATTTTCTTAGAGATAGCAAGGTAGCTGTTTGGCGATCGCATCCCCTGCTCTTCTCCCTCTTATATTCCTCTAGTAGTATTTAGCTATTTTTCCAGGCTGAGTTAGCCTTGATATTTTTAGACAAATTATAGTAGATGCTCATGACTAGTGACACGCCGATGTTGGGATTTTCTTTTCCGCACTTCTGTTTTTCTTGATTTGAACTCTTTAAATGGAGGTTTTATGTTAAATAACCTTGAAATTATATTTGAAATGAAAATATCGTTTTGTTTTGGAAATGAGTCGACTTGCCTAGTTCCACGATAGGCGCCATCATGACTGGGGTGAGTTTTTGGGTCGTGACAGATTGGTATCAGAGCCTAGGTTACATAGGTCTCATGATTCATGAGCGGGTTTAGTAGAGTCTTGAGGATCAGTACGGAGACGTCCGTACTTATCTTCAGGAGGCTGCATAACCTTTAGGAAACTCCACATTCTTGAATGCTTGTCGTGCGAATCTGTTGATTCTAGTAACTAAACATCTGTTGTTTCATTCTCTCACAGATGGTAAGGACTCCTACTACCGGTCAGGAGCGCCAGCCACCAGTACACCTAGCCAAGGCCACGAGAGGCTAAGGCCGTAGTAGACGCCGTGGTAGGGGCAGAGGTACAACCCGTACAACAGTTGGGGCAGTACCTACAGATCCATCGGTTGTTCCAGATCAGGACCAGGTTCCAGTTGTTGATGCACCAGCTCAGGCACCACATGTGCCTATTGTGATTCCAGGCCTTCAGGAGGCCCTAGCTCATATTCTAACAGCATGTACTGGCCTTGCTTAGGCGGTCTCTATTTCGACGGCCGCAACCACTTCTCAGGATAGGGGAGGCACTCAGACTCCCGTCGCTCGCACACCCGAGCAGGTTATTTAGGGACTTCAGACATTAAAGGCACTGCCAGCCCATCCGGTTGTTGTTGCTCAGGATTATGTGTTTCCTGCTATGCCTGAGGATGATCAGCATAGGTTGGAGAGGTTTGGGAGACTTCAGCCACCACCTTTCAGTGGTACAGAGAGAGAGGACGCTCAGGACTTTTTAGACAAGTGTCAGAGGATAATCTGTACTGCTGGTATTTTGGAGACTTGTGGGGTCTCGTTCACTACCTTTAAGTTTTCTAGGGCTGCACACAGATGGTAGGAGACTTACGAGAGGCGTAGGCCTGTTGGCGCAACACCCCTTACTTGGCAGCAGTTCTCCGTGGTCTTTTTGGAGAAGTTCGTGCCTCGATCCTGCAGAGAGAAGCTGCGTAGACAGTTTGAGCGCTATGCCAGGGTGATATGTCTGTGATGTAGTATGAGATGCGGTTCTCCAAGTTGTACCATCATGCTATCTGGTTGGTTCCCACGGACAGAGAGAGGATCATGACGTTTATTTATGGCCTCACTTATCAGCTACAGTTGCTCATGACCAGAGAGCGAGTTTCGGGTGCTACCTTTGATGAGGTTGTCGACATTGCTCGGCAGATTGAGATGGTTCGCGATTAAGAGAGGGTTGAGCGGGAGGCCAAGAGGCCTCGTGGTCATGGTAGATTCAGCGGTGCTCCTTTTGGGGGTCAGTTCCAGCACGATAGAGGCCGTCATTTCAGACAGGCTCAGTCAGCTCGGCCATTTCATTGGGGTGCATCATCTGGCCATGGTTCTCACAGTTCTCATCAGGGCCACTCATCACTTAGTTCCCTTCTTGTTCAGAGTTCGTCCCGTGCTCCACCTGTTCAGGGCTCTTCCATGCCAGGTTCTTCTACCAGTCATCCCCGTGCTAGGGGTTCCCTTCGGTTTCCACCGACAGCACCAGGGATTTTTTTTGAGTGTGGGGAGCTTGGGCATATGTGGAGGCAGTGTCCTCATCGTCATAGAGGTCTATCTCAGTAGAGGAGTTAGCCTCCGACTACAGCCCCAGCTACCTCACCATCTACCCAATCAGCTCGGAGTGGAGGTCAGTCAGCTAGGGGTCGCCCTAGAGGGGGAGGCAGATCAGGGGGTGGTCAGGCCTGTTTCTATGCTCTCCCTGCCAGACCAAATGCTATTGCTTTAGATGCTGTGATTACAGGTATTGTCTCAGTTTTCCACAGAGATTCCTCAGTATTATTTGACCCTGGTTTCACGTATTCATATGTTTCCTCGTATATCGCCCATTTTTTGGATATGCCCAGTGAGTCCTTAGTTTCATATGTACATGTATCTACTCCTGTGGGCAATACTATTATTGTGGACCACATATATAGGTCATGTGTGGTGATTATTGGGGGTCTGGAGACCCTAGTAGATCTATTGTTGCTCAGTATGGTTAACTTTGATGTGATATTGGGTATGGATTAGTTATCTACATGTCATGCTGTTCTAGATTTTCATGCTAAGACGGTGATGTTGGCTGTGCCGGGAATTCTGAGGGTTGAGTGGAGCGGTTCTATAGATTATGTACCAAGTAGGGTGATTTCATATTTGAAGGCTCAGCGCATGGTTGAGAAGGGTTACCTATCTTATTTGGCTTTTGTGAGGGATGTTAGTGCAGAGACTCCTGTCATTTAATCTATTCCGGTGGTACGTGATTTTCTAGATGTGTTTCCTGCAGACCTACCAGCATGCCGTCTGACAGGGTTATTGACTTTGGTATTGATTTGGTGCCGGGCACTCAGCCCATTTCTATTCCACTGTATCGTAT
>AWOL01S0009756.1:0-13112 GCA_000715115.1 Nicotiana otophora | reverse complement strand
TTGATGATAAAGTATATATACTAATTAGTATCTTCCCAAGTCTATCCCTAAAAGAACCCGGCCCTGTGGTCCTAACGCTTCGTGTTCTTATATATATATATATATATATATATATATATACACACACACAAAAACACACTTCAATGTAATACTTTAACTATATATATATAGCTTGTTATAGTATATGTTAGTGTGTATATATATAGCTTGTTAAAGTTTGACCATGTTTGACCTATTAATTTAACTCGTTTACTTAATACTAATAGCTTCTTTCGTTTATTTAATTTGTGATCCATATATATATATATATATATCAAAGATGTTTAGTATTAATTATTCTATTTTTCATTCATTCATCACTAATAATGCATGACATAGATTAATCGATATAGGTCGAGACACTTTATTTTTACTATTAGTCGATATAGGTCAAATATTTTGTTTTTAATAATCATCGATGCATCTAAGTAAGTTATAAGTCGATAAATCAATTTACAAATAGATATATTTGATGATAAATTATATATACTAATTAGGATCTTCACAAGTCTATCTCTAAAAGAACCCGATCTCGTGGTCCTAATGCTTCGTGTTCTTATATATATACGGCTATACCTCTATATATATAACACGCTTCATTGTACTACTTTAACTACATATATAACATGTTATATATAGTATATGTTAGTGTATTCATTATTTGTATTACAAAAGTGTTAACGAATTACATTTATATTATTTAGATAGTAAATATAAAATTAATTCGAAAGTTTGACCAATGTTGACATAATAACTGACCAACTTTGGTCGGTTATTTTGCAGAAAATAACAATTACCGGCCAACTTAATGCTTCTCATGCATTAACCGACCAACGTTGGTCGGTAATTTTATATATAAATTTTTAAATATTATAAATATTTTAAATAATAAAATAATTATTAAAAGTTAAAAAATTGGGTCCAGATTACCGACCAACGTTGGTCGGTAATCCAAAATTTTCTTGTCTGACTAGATGGGTCAATTCGTTGACCAATTTACCGGCCAACGTTGGTCGGTATTTAGTTTTTAAAAAATATAATTTTTTTTTTCAGTTTCCGTCAAAGCTGGACGGTTTTTGGTCGCTTTTTTTGACCGACCAACATTGATCAGAAATATTTGGTCGGTTTTTAGCAGATTTTTAGTAGTATATGAAAATGAGGCACGACAACACCATTCGTGCTCTTCACTCTTCCTCACAAGGCAACAACAACAACACAAAGCTTGGTGAAAAGCAAATCAACATCAGCAATAGTGTCAGAAAGCAAACTCAACTTTCAATATCACAATAGTTTCAATATGAGCAATAAATACAAAAGTGAATAGTCAAAGTATAAACGATCTACCTAAGGCATGGAAGGCATAGTAAATGAAATAACATGGTACAAATAAGACAAATTTCACTGGCAAATACACTCGTTACCTTATATATATGCCAGTCCCACACATAATTCATGAAGCAAATAGACCAAATAAGTCCTAATTCTCTCAAGTCAAAGTTAACTAAGACACTTACCCCTTTCCGGAGTCAAATCAATAATCAATCGCAGCTTTTCCTTTAGAACAAGCACTCAAACCAATTGAATCTAAACAACTATAGTTCAAACAATTCGAAATAAGCTTTAGAAACTACCCACGAGTGAAAAAGGTTCAATCTTTAATAAAATTGAAAAGGTCAACCCCGGGCCTACTTGGTCAAAATCTGAGATTCAGATTAGATCTCGATTACCCATTCAACCTCGAGCATGGATACATGATTTGTTTTAAAATTCGACCTCAATTCGAGGTCTAAATCTCAATTTTACCAAATTTCTAAATTATGCCCAATATTCTTAATTTCTACCTCTAAATTACTAAATTTAAGAATAAGAATCAATGGATGTTTATGAAAATACATCAAAACTAGTTGAAAAAGTACTAACCAATGAAGTTGGGATGAAAGTCTCTTAAAAAATCTCTCCAATCTGTTCTCTAGGTCCAAAAAATGGTGAAAGATAAGGAATTTAAGATTTCAGCTTTTAACATAACTGGACGTCAGGTGCTCCTCGCATTCGTAGAGCACATGTCGTGTTCGCGAAGTACACATGCCAATTGGCTTTCGCATTCGCAAGGTCAGCACTATGTTCACGAAGACATCACCCTAGCTAAGCCTCCGCGTTCGCATCCAGGAGGTAACGTTCGCGATGTAGACCTCGTCTTCCCTCCCCAACATTCTAAGCCTACACGTTAGTGTGAAGTTTGTCGCGTTCGAGAAGGACAATCCCCTAAGCCTTCGCGTTCATGTAGAGCAACCTGCCCGAGTCCCAAGTTTTCCCTTCGCGATCGCGGTAGTGGCTCCGCAATCGTGGAGCTCTGTGACAGACCATAAACCAACTAACTCTACAAGGCCTAAAATGATCCGAAATAGACCCAAAGCTCACCCGAGCCCCCGGGCTTCACTACGAGTATTCACACAAGTGTAATAACATCATACAAACTTGCTCATTCGCTCAAATCATTAAAATAACATTAAATATCAAGAAATCGATCATTAAAACTCTAGATTTTTCAAAGTTTTAAAACTCATTTTCCAACTTTCCACATAACGCGCCGAAATTCCCTCGGGTTTCCCGGGAACCCAACCAAACATGCGTACAAGTCCAAAAATATCATAAATCTACCAGAATTATCAAAATACCGATCTAAGGTCGTTTACCAAGAACGTTGACCGTGGTCCAACTCTAGTTGTTTTAAAAGCCAAAAATCACTTTTCTTCAAAATTTCACATAAAAGCTTTCAGAAAAGCGTTACGGACCATGCGCGCAAGTCATATAATATCAAATTACGCTATGAGAAGTCTCGGAATACAGAAATAAAATCTATTACTCAAAATGACATATCGTATCGTCACATTTATGGCATGCGAAAGTTCCAATATAATGCCAAGCGCTAGGAAATTGGAGAACTAGAGTTAACACTACAAGAAAGAGAGAATACAACGATATTTATTTAGTGACATTTGAAATAAATGTGGGGAAAAAAAGTATTTCATGACATTTATGAAATAATGTCATAAGAACAATGATATTTGATACAAAATGTCGTAAAAACAATGACATTTATGAAATAATGTCATAAAAACGACATTTGATACAAAATGTCGTAAAACAATGACATTTGATACAAAGTATCGTAAAAACAATGATGCTTGATATAAAATGTCGTAAAAATGACATTTGGTACAAAATGTCAAAAAATTATAACTTTTATTTTAAATGTCATATTATTAGTCGCGACTATCAATATTCACATCTAATGTTGGAAATTTTATTATATTTTTTAATTGTTAAATCATTCTTTGTATAATAAAATAAGTCACTCTTTATATTTAATTAGTGATAGTAAATGTCGACAAAAAACTGGTTAACAATATTGACATTGTAAAAAAAACGATAACGACCGAATAGCTTTTACTTTTGATTTTAAATCCCAATAATTAGAATTTAGTGACATTTAGAACTAAAAATGGAAATTTTAGCTCAATTGTAACTTAAGCTTAATAGATGGATATTAAGAAAATTTTAAGACTATTACTGAAAAATAAATTAGGAACTCTTAATAAAGACCTCACTCACCTTACTTTAATTCTTTTCTCTCAAAATCCTAACCGCCTCTCGACAAGTGAGACTTGCTCAGTTGGTAAAATTACTTCACCTACGACTATTAGGTCCTGGGTTCGAGTCACGCTGGAGGAAAAGTGTGGAAACACTATAGATCCTCCTAATTTGGGAGGGGTTTAAAAGAAAAAAAGTAAAAACGCCTCTCGCCTTTCCTCTATTCTTTCTCACGATTGTTATTGGATTCCAAGGGAAAGTCCAGATTTCCATATGCAAGTCGAGAAGATATGGAATTGGGAAACGACATCAACATGGTATTATGAAATTTTATGATTATTATCAACTTCTTAGCTACATTTTTCCTCAAAAGAAGAGTATTATTTATCTTTTCATGTGTTTATGTTTTAACCAGTTACAGTATCAACAAGTTTGGATTTATAGATCAGTGACATAGGTTAACGACCCGACTTGTCATTTTGAGAATTAGCGTTTCGTTCGATGGCTTAAGGTCTCGAGCAACTTTGAAATGTATATTATGACTTGCGAGGGTGGTCAAGTTTGGTTTTCGGATGATTTGATATTTAATTGGAAGAACAATTCTTGTTTTGGAAGCTTAAGTTGAAATAATTGACCGGAAAGTGAATTATGTGTAAACGACCCCAGAATGAAATTTTGATGGTTACAATAGCTCTGTATGGTAATTTCGTACTTAGGAGTATGTCCGGATATTTAATTTGAGGCCCGTAGCTAAATTAGGCTTGAAATGGCGAAAATAGAAAATTTAAGTTTAGAAGTTTGACCGGGAAGTTGATTTTTGATATTGGGATCAAAGTCCAATTCTGAAAATTGTAACAACTCCGTTATGTCATTTATGACTTGTGTGTAAAATTTGAGGTCAGTCGGAGTTGATTTGATAGGTTTCGGCATCGAATGTAGAATTTGGAATTTGTTAGTTTTGAATAGGCTTGAATTGGGGTGTGATTTGTGTTTTAGTGTTGTTCAATGTAATTTGAAGAATCGACTAAGTTCGTGTCATATTATGGGACTTATTAGTATACTTAGTTGGGGTCTCATGGGGCTCAGATGAGTTTCGGATAAGTTTTAAAAGAGTTTGATGTTTTCAGCATAAGCATGTAATGATCCAAAGTTCCATTTTTAGTTTTAGAGATCTAAATTCGATTTCGAGACTTCCGGGAGTTTGATAATGAATTATAGGAATGATCTGGAAAGTTTGGTCTAATTTCATCAAGTCGCAATTGGGTTTTTAGCACGAAATATGAGTTAATTGTTTAACGAGTGAAATTGGTATTGCATTGAGAAAATGAGCTCCGAATTGAGTTTCGATTGAAGGACTAGGTTCGTATTATTATTTTTGACTCATAGGAACAAGAATAGTCAAATTTCGAGTTCGTATGATAGAGTTAGAGATTTTTTAGTGAAAATAAATATTGTTGGTGCAACAGGTTCTGGTGCACACCTTTGCAACAAGATTTGGCACTTTTATTGACGGTAATTGAGCTTTTAGCGACCAGAATAGTGTTTTTATTGAGCAGTTTTTTTAGCTCATTTCAATATTTTTGGATGAAAGAACACGGCTTGGGGAGAATTTTGAGCAAGAAATCACGGGAAATCTTAAGGTAAGTTACTTGTGATCATTCTACTTCATAATATTGAATTATCATCAAACAATCCGACTAGATTACATGATTTTGAGGTGTAAATCGGGAATTTGGACCTAGGTATTTGAAAATAAGATTGGAGGAATTGGAGGTCGAGTTGATGTAGGAATTTAGTAAAATTGGTATGGTTGGATCGTGATTGAATGTGCTTTCATATTCCATAACTTTTATCGGGTTCCGAGACGTGGGCCTCACGGGTAATTTTTGAGTTAAATTTCGGATTTTATGGAAACATTTGTATTTTTATATGTAATTGATTCTTATAAACTGTATTGACTGAATCGAATTAATTATGGGTAGATTCGAAGCGTTCAAAGGCCGATTCGCGAGGCAAAGGCATAGCGGAGTAAACGAATTACGCGATTTGAGGTAAGTAACATTTTTAAACTTGGTTCCGAGGGTATGAATCCCCGAATTTTGTGTTATATCAATTGTTGGAGGTGACACACATGCTAGGTGAAAAGCGTGTGGGCGTGCCTCATAGAAATTGTGACTTAAATAAATGTTGTAGAGTTGTTAAATTAAAAAATTATGTTATTATCTGCATATCCTCCACGTGTTAGAGAAATTGAGTTGAGGCTTGTATTAAAGATCATGTTTAGGCTACGTGTCGATATTTTGGGATTCATAGGGTCGTGTTGCTGTTGAATTAATTATTTTGAAATGTCCATTTCATACTCAGTCATGCTCATCCATTGTGAGGATATTTATGGGATCGGGGATGTCCGCTTGCAGCAGGCCATATCGCCATTATTATTATTATTATTATTATTATTATTATTATTATTATTATTATTGTTGTTGTTGTTGTTGTTGTTGTTATTATTATTATTGTTGTTATTATTATTATTATTATTATTATTATTATTATTATTATTATTATTATTATTATTATTATTATTAGATTGGACTGCACGCCGCAGCATGCCTTATAGGATTTGTTGTTCTTGATCGGGGTTGCACGCTGCAGTAGGCTTTATAGGCTTTATTATTATGGGATCGGGCTGCACGTCGCAGCAAGCCTTAAGGCTTTATAGTTCTAGATTGGGGCTGCACGCCGCAGCAGGCCTTATTGGCTTTATTATTATATAGATCGGGGTTGCTCGCCTGCAGCATACCACATTGGCTTTATATAACGCTTGGGCTGAAGGAGCCCCTCCGGAGTCTGCACCCCACAAAGTAAGCGTAGATGATTATATATTCGGGATGAATTTCCTAGGGCATGGAATTGCCTTACTTATTTATATTTTGAGCGTAGATGATTATATATTCGGGATGGACTTCCCAGTGCATGGACTTGCCTTACTTATTTATATTTGTGATGAATTTACCTGGACATGAATCTTGTCCGAATCTTTATAATTTGGGGATAAATTTACCCCTGGACTGGATTTGGCATTATACGGTACTGAGTCACTGACTATCAGTTGAGGTATATATATACGGGATGGAATTTTCATGGGATGGACTGGCCATATACAGTACTGAGTGAACAAGTAATTTATGATCGTGAGTACATGGGGTTTTCCCCAGAGATGTCATATTCCTCATATCATTCAATATTGATCTATTTTAATTTTACGGACTTAGCTGTTGAACTTGAAGGCATGTCTACATTTCTGTACTGTTATTTCTATACTGGGCTGTACCTGCTGAGCTCGTCACTACTTTCAGCCCAAAGGTTAGTCTTGTTACTTATTGAGTTGGTTGTACTCATACTACACCCTGCACCTCGTGTGCAGATCCAGGTGTTTCCGGATACGGAGACTGTTAGATCTCAGAGTGTTATCAGTTGGAGATTATCAAGGTAGATGTCTGGCGTCCGCTGACCTTTACTCTCTTCCTTTCAGTTATTGTACTGTTCTATATTTTCAGATAGTGTTTTTATTAGACAAACTTTATTATCATTTAGATGCTCATGTACTCAGTGACACCGGGTTTTGGGAGTGTAATTATACCAGATATTGTGGGATTTTCTGTAAAAATCTAATTATTATGTTTTCAAACTTAAAAGAATTTGTGATTTATTAAGGTTATTGGCTTGCTTAGTATCGAGATAGGCGCCATCACGACATGTGAGATTTTAGGTCGTGACAAGTTGGTATCAGAGCCCTAGGTTACATAGGTCTCACGAGTCATGAGCAGGTGTCTAGTAGAGTCTTGCGGATCAGTATGATGACGTCCATACTTATCTTCGAGAGGCTACAAGGCATTTAGGATAAACTTCCTATTTTTTTCCTTATCGTGCGACATTTATTCAGCTTGAAGCGTACCTCTTTGAATTTGTTTCACTCACTCGTATGCGTATGTGAGCTCTCGGTATCATCTGCGCCTCGATGGCTTGTGATTCTATGAACGAGGTACGAGATGTATTTTTTTGTGTTTTGGTGATGGGTCAATTTGGAGGACTTGATGCCAGGATTAGACCGCAGCTTAGGCTTGGTAGTTTCAGTTGTGTGAACTTGTACAATTGGACTCATATGTCTGGTAGTATCCTTATGAGTGAAATTTATGGCTTGATGAACAGCTAGATGACCATATGATGATTATATTGTGGCTGCGGGATGTGTTCAGATAGTTTGAAAGTGACGCAAAAAAAATATTTGCTTGAGATATAAAAAGGACTATTGGGTGTTTGACTTCTGTCTTGATTTAACGTAGAGTCTCGAATTATGAATGTGTTGAAGGATCTTTCTCGTAGTGTAATTGTGGAACAAATTAAATTTTCATGTCTTGTTGATGAGTTCAAATTCAGGAAGGTTAAATGATTACGTAGTAGTTGCGGTAGTAAAAAGGGTATAGAAATATGTCAGTTTGCGGCTAAACATGCGGGTTATTACATGCGGAATAAACTACAGAGGTGTGATCTTTAAAATGTTGTATGGAGAATCTTATTTTCTATCAATAGGGTAGATGTATTGAGATTTGAATTTGAATTAGTCAAGAAAATTGACCTGACCGTTGTTAATACCCAATTTTGCTCTCATATTTTCTCAAATAGTATATATACTTTCAAAATATCATTTCGCATCATTATTTAGTTTACAAAATCTATACGAGCATTTTCTATAATTTTTCATAATTTTTAGAGCTTCAAAATTGATTTTCTTACATTTAAATTACTTGAATATTTATTAATTACTCCCTCAAATTATTTTGTGACGACTTAATCATCTAAAATTATTATTTGCATCCGTAATACATTGTTTCAAATATTTTTACTTCATTTTTTACGCTAGAATTTTAGGCTATTTGCACAACCTTGCAATAATAGCCTATATTTTATAACTTTATTGCATTTGTCAGTTTATTCAAGGTCAAAATAATATTTTACATTTTTATGATCTTCTACTATTGTTTTAAGGTATTAATTTGCATAAATAATATTTTTATATATTTATTTAACTATTTTATTAAATTATTTCCCTTTTAATCTCTTATTTAAAAAGCTGGCCCACTTGTTTGAGCTATTTTCGGACTAAACTACCCAAACCCCTAGCCCAATCCTCAAGCCCAACCCCAAGCAACCCCAATAAACCTACCCAGTCCAAAACCCGACCCAACTCTCCTCAGATCTCAATTGTTGATCAAAAGCGATCAACGGCTCACAACACTCCACTCCCTTTCCTTATATCCCTCACCCTAAACCTTAATCCCATTCCCACAACCCATCCGCCTTTGCATTCCCTCACTCCTACACCAAACCCTAAACACCTATTCCCAAATCCCCTCAAAACCTGGCTAAATCATTAAATTCTTTCACGATCTGCTTACCTTATTTGTAAAATTTCTTTATCATTTATTCGTTCGTGGTATTACTTAGTACTTGCCTGATTTTGACAAGTATTACCTTTCCGAATCGAGTGTAATCCCCCTCAACCCACAAGATTCAGACGAAAATCCATCTGTATACACTCTTAACAATGTCGTATGGTTTTGATTCACCGAGAGTTTTGGCTAATGTTGACTATTTGTCAAACTAGGGTTTGTTCGATCTTTACCTATTTTGATTCGGAATAGGCTATGCATGTGACTTTCCTTGTTCCTACTTAAAATTGATTGATCTTCTTTCCTTATTTTTGTTTGAATAATTTGTTTTCCATGTTTACTTGTTCGATTTCCACACTATATAAATCCCTCTCCATTCCCCTTAGAAACAAACTTTTTCACAAGATTCACTAAAAACTAAAGGTTGTCACTCTATTATACTCTCATTCTCTTGTTCAGTACTTTGTCTCTTGGCCGGCTGAAAGCCAAGGCCACCAAAATTCGATTTTTCAACTTTTTTGGTGCGAGCAGTGCCCGGGGTTCGCTTGAAACCTTTGGGAACTCTGACACACTAAGATTCTTAGTTCTATTGCTCTTTGCTAACGTTTAGAGTATTGTGGAGTTTGTTCTTTCTTGTTTATCTATTTGTCAAATGATAACTGGTAAGTTCCTTAGCTTTTGCAATTTTATTCTCCTGTGTTCATGATTTGCAAATTCATACCTCTGAAATTTCATGACCTAATGTGTTTCTAGACCATCTCTATGTGCAACCTTGTTGGCATTGAACTCGTTTTGTGATTAGAACTTCTTTAGCATTTGATTTTACCTAAATCTACCAGTTCTGAGATATGTTTATGCTTAACTTGAATAATTTGGACTCTCTTAAGTTTGTTTAGCTTAATGTGTTGGTACCTAAATGTTTACATTTACTGCTTGGCATGAGTTTGCTTCCCTGCTTTGTTCTGGGTTCCTGTAATGACTGACTCGTATCTATAATGTGTCCTAATCTATGACATTCACTCTAGCTATGACCGGCTCCCATGCTATTTTGTCACTTATTATGTCTTCAGTTTTCCTAATCTTGTATCCCCTAGTGATTAGTTGGGACCTTTAGAGTAGCCATCTTAACATGTGTTTCCTTATAATGTTTGATATTGTTCTGTCTTAGTGATATAAGTTGTCTTGTCTACTTTCTGGTGTTGAGATGAATATTCAACATAATTTGGACCCCTAGGCTTTAAATCCTTTAAGTTAGTGCTCTACTTTAGACTCGTTTGGCATTGTGCATCTTTGTATGTTAATCTTGTAGTCTCAGAAAACTTGATTCCCCTGCTTCTTACAAAATATTTTCTACCCAATATGCTAAGTGTTTGAATTTGTGATATCAACCTGTCCTTTGAGTTTTGTTGATTATCTTTGCTTGTATGTTCACCCCTGCTATGTCTACTTAAATATAAGTGCAGCTCTTCCAAATTCTATCACTTGATCACTGTCATCTCACTCTTATTTGTTACCAACACTATTCTGAATCTATCACTCTTGGATGGATGAAAGCCAAGGTCACCAAAACTCTATCTATTGACCTCCCTAGTGTGAGCACTGCTCGGGGTCCATTTGAGACCCTTGTGAACTCTAATACACTAGGATTTGGGGTTCTTTGATCACTCTCTTTGATGCTGGAACTTGAGCTGTCTTTGGCATTTATCTTTTCTTCCTCACATTATTTGTATAATCTGCAAACTGGGTTGTGTAAGTGATTTCTGTGTAATTCAATATTTGGATCATATGGGCAATTTGTGACTGTTTGGTTTGTCTTGAGTTCCTCAATGACTTTTGGGCTGTGTTGATGGGTATAGTCCCCTGTTTGGATCTAGGCACGCTATTTGCGAAGAAGGAGTTTGTTGAAGGCCCATGCAATACTGGATATCTCATTTGGGCATGCTGTAGGCCTACTATAATTTCTTGTGTAATATTTGTACTTATATTCCTCATCTGGTCTGTAATAATTTTGTAATAAATAATTAGAGTGTTAGTGAAATTGGGGAAACTGTATATTCCAATGTTTGCATGAAAGGGTAGAAAATATGCCTATAGGGATTCGTATGATTTACTTGTTATTTTATCCAACCTGCCATATATGCTATTTGAATTTCCATGTACGCTAGTGGAAATCCTGCCATTAGGGGAATCACACACTCCCTCAACTTGTTTACTATTAAAGCATGAGCTTAAATACTCTATTTATTCCCATGTTCACTGCTATGTGTCACTAGATAGTATGCCTATAGGAAACAAATGCCAATAACCATCTTGCAATTTGTATAATGGCAGCATGTTCATTAGATACCATGCCTATAGGATCATACTAGCTTATGCTCTACTAGTCCTCATCTAGATATCATGTCCATATGTTCTTAATTGATTCATGAGCTACTATTATATCTATCGCTCGCCTAGAAAACATGCCTATAGGGACGAAGTGTTACAGAATCAGTCTTCAACTACCAACTATTAGAACCTAGCTATAAAATACTGCTACTTGCTTAGAAAGTATGCCAATAGGATCAAACACGAGTAATTCTGAGTATTCCCAATGGTTTTCATTCCCCCTATTGCGTAAATCACTTAGAGACCATGTCTATAGGTTTTAATAACTTATAATCTGTAATCTCAATAAATAGCATAATAGTACCATATACTCTTAAACTGAGTAGTTGTTTAGAAACCATGTCTATAGAACTTAATGACTTCAGTTTGCCTCAATTCTGAAACTGTCAAGTGCCTAACGTAGAAGTCTGTTTGCGTGCATTTGTTGTCTATTGTGGAGGCTAACTTGAGCCTTTAACTGTCCTTAAGTGAAGTCCTATTTATTTTGAATGTCGCTTAGCTTTATCATTTTGAGCAGTCTAAGTAAAGTCTAGAACCACCCAAATAGAGGTCCAACGCCACTTGGACCATATGCATGGGACGAGTAGTGCACGCATAGGACTCGACCTGAAATTGAATTAAAATGCTTTAAGTAAACAACTTCAACATTGTAATCAGGTAGCAGGAGATGACAGTTTGTGCCCACTGAATAATATGAGCAACTCCTATCTAAAAGGATTTGCAAAGTATTATTTATGTTGCACGTGGTGATCCTTTAGGCTTTAGAACATAGGACCCCCGTTGTTTTCTCTTTATACATTTAGTCATTTAATATAAACCGTTATAGTTGTATCCTTATAGTCCTTAAGATTTGTACTGTAACGACCCGACCGGTCGTTTTGAGTATTACAACCCCGCTTCCCCCGTTACTGCTCAAATTGTACTTACAGTTGTTGTGTGAATTGCTAGAATAATTGGTTTGGGTCCGGTGAGGTTTTGGAATAAATTGGAACACTTAGTTTTAAGGTTTAAATCTTAAGTTAAAATAGTAACCGGATGTCGACTTATGTGTAAACGACCTCGGAATTTAATTCTGATGATTCCAATAGCTCTGTATGATGATTTTGGACATAGGAGCGTGTCCGGAAAATTTTTTGGAGGTCCGTAGTGCAATTAGGCTTGAAATGCCGAAAGTTGAATTTTTGGGAAGTTTGACCGGGGAGTTGACTTTTTGATATCGAGTTCGGAATTCGATTCTGGAAATTGGAATAGCTCAGTTATGTCGTTTATGACTTGTGTGCAAAATTTGAGGTCAATCAGACGTGATTTGATGTGTTTCGGCGCAAGTTGTAGAAACTAGAAATTTCAAAGTTCATTAGGCTTGAATTAGGGTGTAATTCATGGTTTTAGCATTGTTTGAGGTGATTTGAGGGTTCGACTAAGTCCGTATGGTGTTTTAGGACTTTTTTGGTATATTTGATTGAGGTACCGAGGGGCTCGTGTGAGTTTTGGATGGTTAACGGATCATTTTTGGCCTTAGTGAGATTGCTGATATCTGTTGCTGCATTTTTCGGATTTTCTCTTTCGCGTTGGCGAGTGGGCCCTCGTTGTCACGCCCCAAACCTGAAGGGACGTGGCCGGCACCCGGTACCATACTCGGCCCGA
>AWOL01S0009755.1:0-18193 GCA_000715115.1 Nicotiana otophora | reverse complement strand
CGAGAAAGGTGTTGTCCACAGCAGCTGCTCAAATCGATTCGAATCAGTCTGTGAAGTTCTTCAGATTCGCAGCTAGTGTTCCTCGAGTTCTTCAATGGCAGAAAATTCAACAGCGAATCACAAATACCAGCTTAGAGAATCAATCCCGATTGCGCAGGAATCACTCTAAAAATGCCAAATAAAGGCTAAGAAGAAAACGGGATAAAGTTCCACTGCTACCTCAATCGAAATCATAGTAATTCAACACCAAATCACTCCTTGATAACTCAGAAATTACATAGTAAATCAGTAAATCGAAACAGTTTCGAAATTTCTTTTCACTACAATTTTGAATTTCCAGATCTGAAAAAAAAATGTTCACTCTCCGCTGCTCCTGTTTTTGTTTTTTAAAGAAAACCCAAGAAATCAATGCAACCTAAACGTGGGGTCAGATCCAGGGGTCACCCCCGATATTCCAGGGTTGATCAAATCCAGGGGTCACCCCCGATATTGAAAGGCTTAGATTCCAAAAATTTTGTACAAAAGCCTTTCCCCCTGAGCGCGGCTCCTAAACAAATCCCAAAGAAATTTCGCATGCCCGAAATTCCTAGGTATAATGGAACGACGGACCCCAACGAACATGTCACCTCTTACACATGTGCCATTAAAGGGAACGATCTAGAGGACGATGAGGTCAACTCTGTATTATTGAAAATAATCTGTGAAACCCTGCCAAAGGGAGCAATGATATGGTATCATAATTTACCGTCTAACTCTATCGATTCTTTTGCTATGCTTGCAGATTGTTTCGTAAAAGCACATGATGGGGCCATAAAGGTCAAAACCAGGAAATCGGACATATTCAAGGTAAAACAAAAGGATAATGAGATGCTAAGATAATTCGTATCTCGTTTCCAAATGGAACGAATGGATTTACCACCAGTCACAGATGATTGGGTTGTTTAAGCTTTCACTCAAGGTCTAAACGAACGAAGCTCGATGGCTTCACGGAGGCTGAAGCATACTGATCGAGTACCCAGCTATTACTTGGGCCGATGTGCACAATCGGTATCAATCCAAAATAAGAGTGGAAGACGACTGGTTGGGTTCTGGGCCTGTTGTTAAAAGGGACATCAATCGAGAACCAAGGCCGATCAGGGACCGATATCGACCATATAGTGGAGACCATAGGGGGAACGAACCAAGACATAACCCTGTACAAGGCAATAAAATAATTGATCGAGGCCAAGGGTCTAGGGGACTGATGAACAGAAATGGGTTCGACAGGCATACCGGACCTAAGGAAGCACCACGATTATCGGAGAATAACTTCAATATCGATGCATCTACTATCGTGTCGACTATCAGACGCATCAAAGATACTAAATGGCCTTGACCTCTGCAGACCGATCCTGCCCAGAGGAATCCCAATCAAATGTATGAATATCATGGCACTCATGGCCACAGAATGGAAGATTGCAGGGAACTGAGAGAAGAGGTAGCCCAGTTATTCAATAAAGGGCACCTTTGAGAATGTTTAAGTGACAGGGCCAAAAACTATTTCAAAAACAGAAACTTCAATAGGCAAAACGAACAGGAAGAGCCATAACACATCATCTACATGATCACCGGTGGGATCTATATCTCTCAGGGGCCGGTGCTTAAACACACTAAGATGTCGATTGTAAGAGAAAAGCGATCCCGGAATCAGGATTACTCCTCTGAAGTAACCTTGTCCTTTAATAACGAAAACGTGAAAGGAATCATGCAACCACATAACGATGCACTGATAATATCTGTACTTATGAATAAAACTCAAGTTAAATGTATGTTAATTGATCCAGGTAGTTCGGCCAACATCATTCGATTGAGGGTCGTAGAGCAACGCGGTCTACAGGACCAGGTAGTTCCTGCAACCTTGGTACTAAACGAATTCAATATGGCATGTGAAACTACTAAGGGCAAAATAATCCTACCAGTTAGCATGGCTGGGACCATCCAAGAAACGAAGTTCCACATGATCGAAGGCGATATGAGATACAACGCCCTGTTCGGGAGACCATGGATCCACAATATGAGGGTTGTACCCTCGACCCTCCACCAGGTTTTGAAGTTCCCAACATCGGAAGGAATCAAAATGGTTTACGGGGAGCAACCGGCCGCAATAAATGTTTATCGTCGATGAAGTGATTCCGATATCATCATTATCATCAGCAAAAGGATCGGATTCGAATGGCGAACAAAATACCAAAAAGCAATCACAAATGTCAGCTTCAACCCAATTAGAGAATCAGAAGACTGACGAAGATGATGAACATGTGATCCCTCGATCCTTCACAGTTCCCGATGATTCTGACCCTACCCAATCAACGGTCGAAGAACTGGATCAAGTCATACTAATCGAATATCTGCCCGAACGAAAAGTATACCTGGGCATAGGGTTAGATCCCGAGCTCAGGAGAAATATTATTCAATTTCTTATAGCTAATATAGACTGTTTCGCTTGGTCCCATCTTGACATTACAGGGATCCCACCAGGAATCACCACTTACAAGCTAAGCTTGGACCCAAAGTTCCTCCCGGTAAAACAAAAAATAAGGCCCTAGTCCGAGGTCAAACATGCCTTCATCAAAGATGAGGTAACCAAACTTCTTAAAATAGGGTCCATTCGGGAAGTAAGATATCCTAAATGGCTAGCAAATGTGGTGGTAGTCCCTAAAAAGGGGAACAAACTTAGAATGTGTATAGATTATAAAGACCTAAATAAAGCATGCCCTAAGGACTCTTTTCCTTTGCCTAATATCGACTGTATGATCGATGCCATGGCCGGCCATGAGACTCTAAGTTTTTTCGATGCCTATTCCGGATACAACCAAATACAGATGAACCCGGAAGATGAGGAAAAGATCTCATTTATCACTAAGTATGGGACGTATTGTTATAATATAATGCCATTCGGTCTAAAAAATGCTGGTGTAACTTATCAATGCCTAGTAAACCGAATGTTCGAAAAACAAATAGGAAAATCAATGGAGGTTTATATTGATGACATGTTAGTTAAATCCCTGCGAGCAGAGAACCATTTAAAGCATTTGCAGGAAACTTTCGACATACTAAGAAAATACAATATGAAACTCAATCCCAAAAAATATGCTTTCGGGGTTGGCTCGGGCAAGTTTCTTGGTTTCATGGTGTCCAATCGAGGAATAGAGATTAACCCCGACAAAATCAAAGAAATCGAGGGCATCATAGTGGTAGATAATGTAAAGATCGTACAAAGTCTAACAGAACGGATAGCCGCCCTTGGACGATTCATTTCGAGATCCTCAGATAGGAGCCACCGATTTTTCTCCCTGATTAAAAAGAAAAGCATTTTTATGGACTCCGGAATGTTAGTAGGCTTTGAAAGAGCTAAAACGTTATTTATCGAGCCCTCCATTGCTTCATACCCCGAAAGCAGACGAACAACTTTATCTGTATCTAGCTGTCTCAGAGATAGCGGTAAGTGGAGTCCTAATTCAAGAAGAGCGAGGTACGCAATTCCCTATTTATTATGTCAGTCGAACTTTAGGTGAGGCCGAAACTATAAATCCATACTTAGAAAAATTAGCGCTTTCTTTAATAAGTGCCTCTAGGAAACTAAAACCATATTTCCAGTGCCATCCAATACATGTTGTAATGACTTATCCTTTACGAAATATTTTACACAAACCTGAGCTTTCAGGTCGATTGGCCAAATGGGCCATAGAGATCGGCGGGTACGACATCGAATATCGACCTCGAACCGCTATCAAATCTCAAATCTTAGCGGACTTCATGGCTGACTTTACGTCGGCCTTCGTGCCCGAGATTGAAAAAGAATTACTAATAAAATCGGGTACCTCTTCGGGAGTCTGGACCCTCTTTACGGATAGTGCCTCGAACGCAAAGGGGTCCGGGCTGGGCATCGTACTAAAATCACCCACAGGTAATGTAGTTAGATAGTCTATTAAAATTACAAAATTGACTAATAATGAGTTCGAGTATGTGGCCGTAATTGTAGGTCTCGAACTAGCTAGAAGTTTGGGAGCCGAGATCATGGAAGCTAAATGTGATTCCCTCCTCGTGGTAAATCAAGTCAACGGGACTTCTGAGGTCCGAGAAGATTGAATGCAGAGGTACTTGGATAAATTACAAGTGAACCTACATTGATTTAAGGAATGGACGTTGCAACATGTATTTCGAGAGCAGAACAGCAAGGCTGACGCTCTTGCAAACTTAGGTTCGTCGGTCGAGGATGACGAACTTAACTCGGGGACTGTCGTACAACTCATGAAATCGGTAATCGAAGATGGTCATGCCGAGATAAAATCCACAAGTCTAATCTGGGATTGTAGAAACAAATATATAGAGTACTTCGAGAACGGGAAACTTCCATCGGATCCAAAGGAATCGAGAGCTCTACGCACAAAAGCTGCACGATTCACCTTATCTAATGATGGAACACTGTTTAGTAGGACCTTCGATGGTCTACTAACAATATGTTTGGGACCGGGAGATACCGACTACTTCCTACGTGAGATTCATGAGGGCACTTGTGGAAATCATTACGGTGCCGATTCATTGGTCCACAAAATAATCAGAGCAGGGTATTATTGGACTAATATGGGAAAAGATGCAAGGGAGTTTGTTCGAAAATGCGATAACTGCCAAAGACATGCGCCCATGATTCATCACCCCGAGGAACTTCTCCACTCGATCTTATCTCCATGGCCCTTCATGAAATGGGGAATGGATATCGTCGGCCCCCTCCCATCGGCCCCAGGTAAGGCTCAGTTTATTTTGTTTATGACTGATTATTTCTCTAAATGGGTTGAAGCATAGGCTTTCGATAAAGTCAGAGAAAAGGAAGTGAAAAACTTCATTTGGGACCACATAATATGTCGGTTTGGTATACCATCCGAGATTGTATGTGATAATGGAAAGCAATTCATCAGAAGCAAAGTAACAAAATTTCTCGAAGACCACAAAATCAAAACGATCCTATCAACACCGTATCATCCCAATGGGAACGGACAGGCCGAATCAACCAACAAAACCATCATCCAAAATCTTAAGAAAATATTAACCAACGCTAAAGGAAAATGGAGAGAAATACTACCCGAAGTCCTATGGGCGTACCGCACGACATCAAAATCCAGTACCGGAGCAACACCATTCTCGTTGGTTTATGGCACCGAAGCTCTTATCTCAGTTGAGGTCGGAGAACCTAGCGTCATATTTCGATATGCAACAAATGAGTCGAATAATGAGACAACAAACACGAGCCTAGAATTATTGGATGAAAAATGAGAAGCAGCTCTCGTCCGATTAGACGCCCAAAAATAGCGGATCGAAAGGTATTATAATCCAAGAACTAATATTCGATATTTTAAAAAAAGTCACTCTCAACACCCGAAATTCAAATGAAGGAAAATTGGGTCCGAACTGAGAAGGGCAGTATCAGGTTCTCGAAATCATCAGAAAAGGACCTACAAGCTCGGTGTAATAAACGACAAACAATTACCAATCAATTGGAATGTGTCGCACCTAAAACAAAACTACTGTTAAGATACAACCATCCTATGTTCATTTATATTTCGAAATTAACCCTTATAGGTGTTCAACCAGAAACGGGGATGGAGAATTCAACTCGAAGCCTTTAGGCCTGAAAGCATGCGTTGCACTCTTTTTTCCTTAGATCGGTTTTGTCCCAAATGAGTTTTTCGGCAAGGTTTTTAATAAGGCAACCATTAATCGTGCTAACTTAAAACAATTCAACAGTATCCAAGGCCTCTTTACAATCAATCTCGAATACTGGGGGCCATTACCGTCGAATATATCAAGTTCGATCATCAAGTTCGATGCAAGGAAGTTACTTAATGACAACAGGGTTTCGATAGGAAAAATTGTAAGAGCCAAATGGTCAAAATGAACCATGCTCGTGTAGTTTGCTCGATCCCTGGTACAAAACATGAACACATGTATAATGACAAAGAGAAATTTCTTCTTTACCGATGTCTCATATCTCATAATCCATCCTCTATTTCGTGTCTATTATGCAAACAGTCTTAAGGACCGATCATTACCCCATAAATCGGGGACTGCTGACCGAGAAATCAACGAAATTGAGCCCCACATAAGCCAAAGGGCTACATCACTTCGAGTTCGATCAAAACTCTCACTCGACCATAGAGCCTACGGGCTACATCACTTTGAGTTCGAGCAAAACTCTCACTATACCATAAAGCCTACGGGCTACATTACTTCTAGTTCGAGCAAGCACTCACTCGACTACTAAGCCTAAGGGCTAATCTTGTTTCGAGTTCAAGCAAACATCACTCGACTCTTAAAGCCTATGGGATACGTTACTTCGAGTTCGAGCAAGCACTCACTCGACTACTAAGCTTAAGGGCTAATCATATTTCGAGTTCGAGCAATCACTCACTCGACCATAAAGCCTAAAGGATACTCTTACTTCGAGTTCGAGCAAACACTCACTCGACTATTAAAGCCTACGGGCTACATTACTTTGAGTTCGAGCAAGCACTCACTCGACTACTAAGCCTAAGGGATAATCTTATTTCGAGTTCGAGCAATCACTCACTCGACCATAAAGCCTAAAAGCTACTCTTACTTGAGTTCGAGCAAACACTCACTCGACTATTAAAGCTTATGGGCTACATTACTTCGAGTTCGAGCAAATACTCACTCGACCTTAAAGCCTAAGGGCTACCTTATAAAGCCTACGGACTACATTACTTCAAGTTCGAGCAAATGCTCACTCGGTTATAAAGACTACAAGGTCTAACTTCGATCAAATTGCCTAAAGCCTCGAACTTATGAAAACTTTCATAAGGCATGAATGAAAAAGAATTTTCACAAGGCAAAAAATGAAACAAAGACAAGTCGGGAAAGGAAAAGATCTTCATATATATGAGTATTTACAATGTCCGGTCAGGACCCTACACAAAAAGATCAAAAATAAAAAACCCTAAGGTTCCTGATTATCTTTGGGAGCAGTCTCTTCTCTATATAGCTCCTCCCCGCTCTTGCTCTCATCATCATCATCATCATCGGAAGCCAGGGCTCCAGCATCGGCTTCAAGCTCTTTAGCCGTTTTTATCTCTTTAGTAAGATCGAAACCTCGAGCATGGATTTCCTCGAGGGTTTCCCTCCGAGATTGGCATTTGGCGAGTTCAGCAACCCAATATGCTCGAGTTTGAGCGGTCTCGACTGCCTTTCTCGCTTGTACTTGAGCGGCTTCAACATCAGCCCGATAGACGGCCACGAATGCATCCGCCTCGGCCTTTGCTTTTTCAGCTTCAGATTTGGCCTTGGCAAGTTCGAAAGCCAACGGAGCCTCGAGCTCCTCTATTTGTTTTGCTTGAACCAAGCTCCTCTCCTTCATGACTTGAAGTTGACTTTTGGCCGATGATAATTGGGCTCTAGCAGCCTCTTTCTCTACAGCAAGGCGGTCCATACCTTCTTTCCACCCCAAGGTATCCGCCTTTTATATCGACCTCCTCACTAAGTTGCCCGATCATCTAGAGCTTCTGCTGCACCTGTGAGATCGAAATATTAGCCTCCGACCCCGAATCGAGCCCATGAGTTTTTAAGATTTTCATTACCTGCTCGGTCAAATCGGTCTGATCTTGGTGAGCCTTGGTCAACGCGGCTCGGAGGTCCTTGGTCTCCTCTTCTCTTTGCTTACAAAGAAGTCTATGAGGGTATCTCTTTCCTCCGTGAGCCTTCGGAGGTCGGCCTCGGACCGACTCAGCTCAGCTCGGGACCGAGACCATGCTTCCCGATGAAGCGTTGAGGCCTACGCAGAAAGAAAAACAAACACAGAGGTAATACCAACAAAGGAAGTTAAGGCTTACCCGATTCAGATCCTGTTGCACTTCGTTGAAAAGGCTCGATACCTCACCCGAGTCCTTCCTCGAGATTTCCAAATCGCCAAGCCAGTAACATCTTCGACCCTGATAAAATAATCACAAAAGGATCTTCTCTTCCGTGACCCTCTTCGATAGAAAGGGTCTTCAAGGCCTGAGCCTCCCGAATTATTTTCTCGAAAAATGAGGGGAGCAGCGGGGAACCTCCAATTTTTATTGCCCAAGTGAATCACTTGGGGCGTTTTCTCCATCTCGAGGGGCCTCGAGACCAGCCCCCGCAGCTTTACCCACCATTGGCTCATTATAGTGGGAGGTAGCCTCGATCCTCGATGACTCGGGGACTTTGACCAATTCTCTTCCCGAGACTCCCTCATCACAAAATTGAATCTTTGCGGCCTTTATCGATTCAGTAGCCTTTGGAGTTTCAGCGCTCATTTTCACTCGGGACACCAGCCCGGAGTCATCATCTTCTTCTCCTTCATCTTCATCCCTTAGTTGTCGAATTGATTCTTCAGTTAGAGGGATGGTATTCTTTATCGGCTTACGAGCTGTCCTTGTCTTAAGTTCTGGATCCTCGGAAGTAGAGGCCCATTTTCTCTTATTATCCTTCACCGATTTCGGAACCGGGGCCGAAGTCTCTTCCTCGCCAGACGGGGGCCTCATGACTGCATCTTTGCCCAGGCCTACACACAAGAAAATTGGTTAAGTATAGGAAAGTCATTTTGTTTGAATCATCGAAGACATGGGAAAGAGTCTTACCATGATTCTTAGCCTCCCATTGGCCCTTTGATAAGTCGCGCCACGAGCGCTCGACATATATGGAGGTCGAAGCTAGGTCTCGTACCCAGCTCTTAAGGTTAGGAATAGCACCATGCATCCAAGCAACCGCTACATCATAGAAAAGTGGTGAGAAAGAAACAAAGGAGCAAAACCATAGGAGCTAACATTAGAAATTATACTAACACTTCATGTTCCATTCCTCAGGAAACAACATCTTCTCGGCCGAGATTAAATCCGAAGTCTTCACTCGAACGAACCTGCCCATCCAGTCTCGATCCTTATCCTCATCTATGCTCGAGAACAGCACTTTGGTAGCCCAACGCTGGAGTTTTATTAACCCACCTCGATAGAGGCGAGGGCTGTACAGTCTAATTAGGTAGTCGAGGGTGAAAGACATTCCCTCGACTTTGTTCACAAAGAGGCGGAACATAATAACGATCCGCCAAAAAGAAGGATGGATTTGGCCTAGGCTTGATATTGGCGGCAAAAATCGATGACAACAGGGTCGAGAGGGACCAACGTGAAAGGGTAAGTATACATACTTAAAAACCCTTTCACATGGGTATTAATATCTTCTTCGAGAGCCGGTATTATCACTTCTTTGTCCTCCCAGTTGCAATCTTTCCTTAACTGTTTAAGATGGCCCTCGGTTATCGAGCACATATACCTCGATACTGGCTCGCATCAACCGGGGATCGGTGAAGTTTTTTCGATCTTAAAATCGGAGGTAAGAACACACCCCCTGGGAACACACTCCTCAGGTCATGGCTCTACCTGTATTTTGTCGCCAGCGGGCCGCGAAGAAAAAGCTTTTTCTTTTTGAGGAACGTTTTTTGACGTTTTCGCCATTAGGACTAGAAGATTGAAGATAAAGGAAGATGACAAGATTTGGTGTTCTAAAAGAGGGATTTTGTAGTAAAAATCACAAATTTACAGATGAAGAACTGAGAAGATGCGAAAGGGAACTTAGAAGATTTGGAGATGTAAAAGTAAAAAGTTGAAAAAAAGGGGCATATAGGGTTGGCAATGACGGTTCAATATTAATAATGGCCGACCATCGTTTGTCTCGCATTTAATGCCGTGGTAAACTGGACCGACGGGATATCTATCACGTACGTCATGGTCGGGCTCGATGCAAACGTCAGTTTGTATCGAGCCATACCGTTGGAAAATCATATCGTTTCTCGCCACATTCTTCCTGAAAAACGAGGGGACTATGTGTATACGGTCAAAACCGATTTCGACCTTCGTATGATTAGTCAAGATTGGAACATAATGGACTGAAGGTCATCTTCATAATATCGAGATGAGATCTGAAATCAGGTTACCAAGCTCGAATATTTAGGACCGATCAAATACCGAGCTTGAAGTCATTACCGAGCTCGAGTCCAAATCGAACTATGAAGTGAAGCGGTGTCATCGAGCTTAAGGGCCAAAGACCGATCAATATCAAGCCCGATTCGATACCGAGCCCCAAGTCCATATCAAGCTCGAGTCAATATCGAGCTCGAGTTAATGTCGAGCTCTATATCTGAAAATCGACCAATACCAAATCCGAACAAGATCGAGCCAAGAGACAAGAGCCGTTACAACCGCACTAAGGGAGAGAATCTCGGCGAAAATTAGAAAAAAGGCTAATCTATTATGGGTTCTGCACTATATATTTTTAATTATATCCAAAGTATGATCCCTCCACTATAAAAGGGATGACTATTATTTCTGTAATGGAACCAACATTAAGACATTCACATACTCTGATATTCAGAGATTATCATTCACAGAGAAATACAGTAGAGATTATCCTCTTGTGAGCTTTATCCATTGATTCATCTTGCTTGTTCGTAAAATCGCTTTCTATTCAATATTGGTTTGTATTTCATTATTTACAGTCAATATTCGATATATTTCTACTTACTTTTACGGTATATGCCAAGTTATACCACGTATCTTTAGAACTATGTATAAATTCAACTCTATCCGTTTTTCGGGTAAACAATAAACCAAGAGTTTAGCTAATTTACTAAGTAATATACAAGAGGTAAACGTTAATATTTCTTAGAAAATACTGAAAGGACAATCTTTAACTTGATTGTTTCAAACTATAAATCCTTGATACTAAAAAATTTAATTTTTACATGCATTGATAGTATTTTTATATTATCAATGTTTTTAACTTTTTGTACTAGGTAACCTTCTCCAATTATTTGTAGGTTATTAATCCCAATTGTTATGGAGGATTGTGTGTAGTTGTTTGGTGAGCTGATACTGTTCATTTTTTTAAAAAAAACTATTGCATATTAGAATATTTATAGAAGTTAAACTCTATTAAGAAACGTACTTCCTGAGCTCCCGGCGTAGCCAAGAATTCCGTCAAAAGTGTTCAAACTTTAAATAAGTGTATAATTTTTTTTGTCGATGAATAGTGTACCAAAATTTAAAATCAAACTACGCAACATTTAACTAAACAAATAAAAAAACTTTTAATAGAACAATAATTTTATAAATCAAAATTAAAATAACAGAAAGACAAGATTCAAAATATTTGTTAATAAAAGCAAGCATAAAACAAGAGGAAAAAGAGAGTCAAGAGAATTTATTGTAGAGAGCTTTTATTGAAGAAAGTTTTGTAGAGCTTGACTTTCAAATTATAAGATTTGTTTAAGAAATAACTTTTAGTTAAAAAATTACTTTTAAGATCAGTTATTTATTTCTACACAAGTTTTAAGTTTTAAGTTTTTATTGGAATAGACCACACATGGTGGTCTCCGTTTAGTTTTGGTAAATAAACAACAACAACAACAACCCAGTATAATCTCACTAGTAGGGTATGGGGAGGGTAATGTGTACGCAGACCTTACCCCTACCCTGGGGTAGAGAGACTGTTTCTGATAGACCCTCGGCTCCCTCCCTCCAAGAACTCTCCACCTTGCTCTTGGGGTGACTCGAACTCACAACCTCTTGGTTGGAAGTGGAGGATGCTCACCACTAGAGCAACCCACACTTTTGGCAAATAAAATGAGTAGAAATTTAAACCCGTGAATAACACGCACTTTGAACACCCTGAACCAGTAGATTGCCTCACTTAACTGTGATAAGAGTATTCAAAATAAAATATATAGCTATATAAAATAGTATTTAACTTGTACATAGAGTATAATATTTTGGCGAAAAGTGTACGCTTGACCACGTTTTGGCATTGGGCGGCTACGCCACTATATAAACCCCTTACAAGCTAATTATGTTAATCACTCGCAAGAAAAGAGCAAAGAAAGAAAAAATGGTCCCTATTCCACATATTGTGGCTATACCTTATCCGGCACAAGGCCATGTTCTTCCTCTAATGGAACTCTCCTTATGGTTAGTCAAAGAGGGTTGCAAAATCACCTTTGTTAACTCTGAATTCAATCACAAAAGAGTCATTAAGGCATTATCAGAAAATGACGACGTGCAGAATAAGATAAACTTAGTTTCAATTCCAGATGGATTGGGACCGGAAGAAGATAGAACAGACCTCAAAAAGCTGACAGAAGCAATTGCTGAAGTGATGCCTGGGAAACTTGAGGAAGTCATTAATATGATTAATAATGAGTCTTCTGATGAAAATGGAGTGTCATGTGTTATAGTTGATGAGAATATGGGATGGGCATTGGGAGTAGCAGAAAAATTAAACATTATAAGAGTGGCATTCTGGCCTGCAGCTGCAGCTACGCTAGCCTCGTTATTTAGTGTCTCAAAACTCATTGATGATGGAATCATAGATGGCGATGGTGAGCTCTTCTTTACTTAGTCGAATTTGCTCATATAACTGGACCTTTAATTAATTACGTAGAAACTAAAAGATTTCCAAAAAGGTCTGCTATATATTGTTCTATCTATTGAATAAGCATGACGATGTGGAAGTTTCCTAAGGAACAACCTTTCGCACTAGGTGCTCACCTTTTTTATATGGCTGAAAGCCGGCGAGCAAGGCTTGCTTAACCGGATAGACGAAAGTAAAATTCTTGCTACATGCAAATCTTTCTAGCAGCAAAACCCTCGCTTATACAGAGGGCCTATTTAGAACCCATATTTTCGCTTAAAATAAGTAATTAAGAGTTGGTAGGAGAGCAGTGGGATGATGGTAATAGTATAAATCAAGTACATTCATATGAAGATTCACTTATAAGATGGGTGGTCTACTGATGAGTTAGCACTTGGAGTTGAGGTAGACTCAAAATTCATTTTTTTAACATTGGCATCCGGGCAAGACTCCAATATATGGGAGGAGTTTAGTTAGGCCCAAAATTCATTTTCTTGATAGTTTAAATAAATTTGTAAATTCCTAAACATCTTGCTTCACTCGGCATGATTTAAGATTTTGAATGGCTGGTTAATTAGATGTGGACACATGGTCTAATAGTTACACTTTTAGTCGGCCTACAATTTGTTATCCTTTCGGTTTCAATTTAGACGAGGTAGTTTGATTCGGCACAAAGTTTAAGAGAAAAGAGAGAAACATTTGAAATTTGTGGTCTTAAAAGCTTAAGGGCAGGGCGAAACTACGTTGGGTTAAGGGTGGTCAATTGACCACCCTTTGCCGACAAATTATATTGTGTATATAGATAAAATATTAGGTTTTAGAGGCATGTAATATATATTAAACACCCTTTGTTGGAAAATTTATTTTCTCTTCTTAAGTTTGAACACCTTTGGAGAAATTTCTAGTTTCGCTAAGGTGGTAAAAGTTTTGTGGGGCCATGACATCTGTGTGGTTATAAAAATTTCTCATTAAGGGTAAAATGGGTAATATAAAAAGTTTAAAGTTAAATTGTTTCCAATTATAGAAATATGTCATTCTTTTTAGAACGGACTAATAAAGAAAGTGTATCATCTAAATTGAAACCGAGGGAGTACCTCGTGCTTACTTATTAACAGACTCTTGTAGAATAATTGCGTGATTATCCCATCTAAATGTTCCAACAGATAGAAAAATCATACTTTATGTGGGATCCATCCCATAAATTAAGGAAAAAAAGTTTCTTCCTTTGATTGGAAACCATCTTCTCTTTTGCATTGTCAAAAATGGTAGGTCTGCAGAAGGAAAATATCAAATTGTTAGGCGGAAGAAAAAAAAAATTGCAATGCAAATTTTCAACCAATCCTTCATTCTGATTGGTTGAAGAGGTAGGCTATTTTTCCTATAAAAGGAGAGTTTCGGCTTCTTCATTTCATCACACAGAAAGAGAAGCAACACAATAGTTGCAGAGAGTATTTCTCAGGCATTGTGAAAAATAGAGTGTGCAGAAGAAAATAGAGAGTGAGCGATATTGTAGTGAGGTGAGAATATCAAAAGAGGATTATTTCTTTTTAGTGTTGTAGTGGTCTTTGGAGTATTTTACTCGGACCTACAAAGTGTAAAATTCATTGTTATAGTGATATTAGTTGCTCGTGTCGGGGCCGTGATTTTTTCCTTTATTCAAAAGGGTTTTCCACGTAAAAATTTTGGTGTCATTGTCACTCTTTTATTCTTGTTAATTACCATATCTCGATGCTACATTATTATTCCGCTTTTAGTACCGTGAATATTATTTTTGTGAGGGGTTTATTCCCAACAATTTAATTACTACTTAAATTATAATTATGTCTTTAACATAGTATAATATTGTATGATCTTTTAGCTTTCTAACAAAATCTGCTTTAATTTCCGGGAGCTATCTTGGAGAAACATGGGATTAAGCTATCACCAAACATGCCAATAATGAACCCATCAGATTTCGCGTGGGCTTGTTTCCCTGATCCAGCGATGAGAAAAATGATAATCGAGCTCGTAAAAGACAACAACGAAAGAGTAAAATCAGCAGATTGGATAATTTGTAACTCAGCAAAGGAACTTGAGCCTGGAGCTTTTGCCATGTTCCCTCAAGTGTCACCTATAGGACCACTTTTGGCAAGCAATCGACTCGGATTTTCAGCAGGCCATTTCTGGCCCGAAGACTCAAATTGCCTAAAATGGCTAGATCAGCAACCACGTAACTCTGTTATTTACGTTGCATTTGGTAGCTTGACAATCTTGGATTCAACTCAGTTCCAGGAGCTGGCACTTGGGCTAGAGTTGTCCAAACGGCGATTCTTGTGGGTGGTTCGAGAAAATTTACTCACTGAAGAGGCTGCTGATAATGCTTACCCGAAAGGTTTCAAAGACAGAATAGGCAATCGAGGACATATAGTAAAATGGGCACCTCAACAAGAAGTGTTAGCTCATCCTTCTATTGCTTGCTTTTTAAGTCATTGTGGTTGGAATTCTACTGTTGAGAGTGTGAGCAACGGGGTCCCTTTCTTGTGCTGGCCTTATTTTGCTGACCAGTTGTTTAATCAGAGTTACATTTGTGATGTTTGGAAAGTAGGACTGGGATTTAACAAAAATGAGTTTGGAATTATTGGAAAAGAAGAAATCAAGAATAAGATGGATCAGTTATTTGGTGATGAGGCATTTAAAGAAAGGGCTTTAGATCTTCAAGAAAAGGTTAAGTCTAGTGTCAAAGGAGGAGGAAGTTCTAACAAGATGTTTGGCAAATTTATTGACTGGATCAAGACAGCTCAATGAGCCTGCAATCAAACTCCATATTCAGTTTAACTTCACAACATGGTAGAATGAGCTTAAGAAAAGGACCTTAACTATTATATACAATATTCTAAACCCCTACTCTACGTGAAATTTCAAGTTTTTTTTTTCTTCAATCAAATCTCTGCATTGGTGTATCCTCCCCTGGTACCATGTTTGGCTTTCTTGTAATCATTGTTCTCAGTAAATACAATCAAGCTTTCATTCAATTCTCTTTTCAGTTCTTTCTTTGTAAATTGTGATCTTGATATTGGCTTTACCGTACGGCACTGACAGTCTAATCTAGCGTGCGGAGGGGGCTTTTGGTTGGCGGAAACTAATCACACAAAAGTCGGTTGCTTTGTCTTACGTCGCCCTTCTAAGACATCTCAGAAAGGCGCCTTGTAACAGTTGGGATTGGCCCAATCATTGTTCCCATGATAACATTTTCATTTCTGTCATATGTTTTTCTTTTTTGGCTTCAAGAGGTTTAAACAACAAATTATTTTTAATTTCCTCTTCCTCATTTTTCTGATAGAAAATGTCCAGCGATAATACAAATCCCACGCCCAAAACAAGGGCGTGAAAGAATGCATGCAATCCAAAATCTTAAGGAAATGGTTGTCGTAGTCCATATATAACCTTTTAAACTCCTTTCAAAACCCATTCGTAACCGATGAAGTAACATTTTTCTAACAAAAGTGTTGAAGGTTCAAAGAGGATGTATGGGGATTGAAGATGAAGATATGATGGCTCAAAGAACAATGCAAGAAGATTTGGAAAAGTTAAAAGTCATTAGAAAGTTCGAAGGTAAAGTCTAGAATCGGAAAGTGGAAGAAGTGAAAAAGGTTGAAGCTTTTATAGGGGGAAAAACAATCAATGCGCGACGTTTCGCATTCGAAGGCAGCCAGCCAGTGACTGACACATGTCCGAAGTCAGAACAACGCGACTGATGGGATGTTTCAATTTATCCGTCTCGGTGGTAATGTACGAAGGAAGGAACTGAGGTTCATCTATCGATTCTCATCGTTTCGGAAAATCTACTCTCCGAAAAATAAGGGGACTATCTGTATACGGTTAAAATCGGGGGTAATATATACCCCGATTTTCCGGTGAAGAAAACGGAAGAAGGGCGTGGACGCACGAGATCGAAGTCGAGGATAGGAGCCCTTCGTATCGAGACCTATGGAAGGTGAACGATGTGATCATCATCAGGCATAATAAAGCGAAATTCTCCGGACCCAGAACGAGTTCTAAAACCTCAGGAAACACGGTAAACGGTTACGCACGACGAATAGAGGGCCGTGGTATTCGTACCTAACCGGATATCACGGCATAGATCTTGCTCGATGTCGGTTACATATCAGTAATTAACGAGAAATGTAAGATTTTTACCTTTTTTAGACTTGTACGAGGGATGAAACTCTCCTACTATATAAAGGAGAAGTTTTTCTTTTGTAAGACACATTGTAACACGCGAATCAAAGCAATACAAATTCATTTTCAATATTCTAGCTTATGCTAAAGCTCTTATTTAATTGTTCTATTCTTCATTCACCGCTGGGCTCGAACCAGGGTCCGATCAAGGGCTAAATTACTGTTCAACCTAGGTTCGGACTAGGTCATAACATTACAACTTGTTTGATCGTTTACTTTGTCTTTAACTCGTTTATCTAATATTCTTGATTATTTGTGTTGAATTAATTCATCCTTAAAACCGCGTAAAGATTTAATTATTATCCGATTTAAGGGTAAACGATACGAGAGAAAATGTCCAGTGATAATACAAATCCCACGCCAAAAAATAAAAGGGCGTAAAAGAATGCATGCAATCCAAAATCTTAATTAAGGAAATGGTTGTCGTAGTCCATAACTTCTTAAACTCCTTTAAAATACCCATTCGCAATAGATGAAGTAACATTTTTCTAACAAAAGGATTAATTTTATTTTCTAATCTTCTCAAAACCGAAAAACCTATAAGTAATAACGTAGATTAACGAGCTACTTCGAATATATTCTCCTCTTATACTGCAAAAGAAGACATAATTAAAAAAAAAAGCTCTTGAGTGATCAGGATATGCAAATTAAACTATCAAGAAAAAAACATAAAAACGGCAATCATTTACACCAAATCCCAGTGAGTACAAACAATAGACCAGCCGAAAGCCAGATTTGAATGTTTAGCTGGAAATGAGCCCATTCTGATAGTTGTGGTCGCCTGTCTTGTTGTTGCTTTCCTTTTAAATTTCCCTACAGTGTTACAACTCACCACATTTATCCTCTTCGTCTTATGAGAAGCTAACCAAGATTGCTTAGAGGGCTTCTCTCGTTTAGGTGCTCTTTATTAGTGAAATATCAATTTCATGATCATTTCATTTCAAAATCTAAGTCTCATCTAATAAATAAGGCAAGTGACTCTCCAAAACTAGCTCTTGGCCTTACGGGGCAGAACTGGCTGCCTGGTTGGGTGTCCGGTATGGAACCCAAAACTTAATTGTGGTATTTTTGGACTCAAACGACACAAATAGATTAAAAAAAAAAAAATTGAGTACCATTTTATATATAGTGCGGTTATTCATCGCGCTATACCGTAACGGCACGTTTGTCCGTTAAAGTATAGCACGGTGAATAACCGTGCTATATTTTAGAACTAAAAATTGGCGGAAGGTATAGCACACATAAAGAAGACGTTATATTATAATGGTACATCCGGACAAATGTATCGTTAACGGACAAACGTGACATTAAGAATAACCGCGCTATATATAAAATGATAGTTAATTTTTTTTATATTTATTTTTATCGTTTAAGTCCAAAAGAATCACACTTTGATTCTGGACTGGTCCGATATGGGCAGACAGAACATCTGAAAGGTTACTTCACCTTAGGTTATTCACCCGAACGATCACTAACTACAATGAATAATTATTTTCATAACGAT
>AWOL01S0009754.1:0-30232 GCA_000715115.1 Nicotiana otophora | reverse complement strand
TATTATTTGTTGTTATTATCAATATTGCGTACAGGTTAATGTAAGTGAACCGCCTTAGCCTCGTCACTACTTCATCGAGGTTAGGCTCAGCACTTATCAGTACATGGGGTCGGTTGTACTGATACTACACTCTGCACTTCTTGTGGAGATTTTGGAGTTGGTCCCAGCGACGTACCTTATACTTGCTCGGATTTCAGCTACCAGAGGAGACTTGAGGTATAACTGCATGGTGTTCGCAGTTTTGAAATCCTCGTCTATTTTACTTTAGCTGTGTGTTTATTTCCAGATAGCTTTATTTTTATTCAGACCTTTATTTGTATTTATTCTAGAAGCTCGTGCACTTGTGACCCTAATTCTGGGATGGTATTTAGAGACCGTTGTTATTATGGATTATTTCAAAATTACTTTCGCATTTGCTTCCTTGTTGTTAATAAATTTAAAATTATTTTAAAAATGGATAATGTTATTCTAATGTTGGCTTGCCTAGCAAGTGAAATGTTAGGCGCCATCACGGTCCGAAGGTGGAAATTTCGGGTCGTGACACTTTAACTTCGTTCTTCTAGCTATCTGTCACGACCCAAAATCCTACCACCTTCGTCGTGATGGCACTTAGTCTTTAAGAATAAGTAAGCCTATTATAAATACAATTCAAGCCAATTTTGTTTTAAAATAGATAATCGAAACCAACAGCGGAAATAATTACAAACAACCTTCCAAGACTAGTAATACTGAATTACGAACTCTAACTGAATACATGGAATGATCTCAAGGATCGAATACTCAATACGGTTTGATTAATAATTAACAGTACAATAAAATGAAAAGGCTCCAAGGGACTACGACGACCAAGCAGCTCTACCTTGAGTCCTTGCGATCACGCTTTCACTTTGTCTGAGTCCGATATCTCCAATACCTGGCTCTGCACAAAAATATACAGAAGTGTAGTATGAGTACACCATAGTCGGTACCCAGTAAGTATCAAGACTAACCTCAGTGGAGTAGTGACGAGATACAATCAAGACACTCACTAGTCTAATAACCTGTGCAGTATAGTATACAAAAATAATAGAAAACAAATAACAATAATGGAAACACTAATCAACTAGTGATATATAAAGCACGGCAACAAGAACAACACCATTAATATTGCTCAACAAATAATAAATACAAGTACAACCAATTAATCTAGTCCTTCAAACATAAATCTTTCGCCTATATACTTATCAATAATAATCTTCAGGATATAATATTTTCCAATAAATACATTTTAAATATATTCCTTTCAAATAAATATTTTTCAAATATAATTCTTTCAAATGTAATTCTTCAAATAAATCTCTTTCAAATATAATTCTTCAAATAAATATCTTTCGAATAAAAGTCACCCTGTGACACCTCATTTCAAAATCATAAAATACGGGTCTCAGCCCACTTTTATATTTTCATGGCACCTCGTGCCAATTTCTCTGTCACAACTGCAGGGACAACTCACGTGCCAATATCATCATCATTTAACCACGTCACCTCGTGCCTACATTTCATATCACAACTGCACGAATAATTCACGTGCCAATATAATCATTATTTACTCACGACACCTCATGCCCACATTTTAATTCATAATCCGTCTGGCAAGAGCCACATGCTCCCAATTTTAACATAGATCAGACTATTATCACGTTTACCTAAACAACAAGACAAATTGCACAAGATATAAAAATAAACACAAGAAAATCATAACATCACATAAAAATTACCAACGCAATAACTCCACATCATCACATATCATCCCTTCTCTCCTATAGCTACCCTTATCACTCCTATAATAGCCACCCTTATCGCTCCTATATTAGCCTCCCTTATCGCTCTGTTTAATAGCCACCATTATCGCTCCGCCCAGACAATATCCCAACATACATAACCACAGTGAAATGCCACCCTTATATCCACATAATATCAACAGTGGAATATCACCATTATCCGGCGTATAACAGTAACCTAAATCATACAACAATTTATACGGATATTACCGCGATAACACAAAACAACAATTCATATTATAAATTGCCCATAGGCCACAACCAATTCTAAAGATGCAACAAAATTAATTAATTTCACAGCAAATAGCCCAAGACTCCACACAACGTATATAAACCTCGAAAACAACAACAAGGAAGGAAAATTAACTCAGCATAACACAACACCTTCTTTAGTCCCAATTTCTGAAAAATATATTAGTACCTCAATTTAAACTTATTTAATAAATTATTTGCATACAAAACAATCCATAATATATTATTTCTAAGAAATATCAAATCAAAAAACATACGAAATTCTCATAAAATTCTAAGTCGCAATCACACCAAATTATCATATAAATACAAACTCAACAAACAAAGAATGAGGCATGACAAATCAAGGATTTACTAAATTTTCATAATTTTTCAATTTAATACATAAGGGAGTCTACAAATTTTTAACCGATATAGTTTGCATATATAAACCAAGTACGTACTCGTCACCTCGCGTACATGATTTTTCAATCACACAATTTTCACATAAGACTCAATGCCTAGGGGAAATTCTCCCACATAAGGTTAGACAAGATACTTACATTTTTGAAGTTAGGCCGATATTCTAAAATTGCTTTCTTGCTTGAATTGACCTCCGAACAGCTCAAATCTATCCAAATTAATCCAATTCAGTCAATACTAATTATAGGAATTAATTCCATATGAAAATACTAATTTTCTAACAAAATCCGAAAATTAACTCAAAAACCGCTCGTGGGGCCCACGTCTCATAATCCGAAGAAGCTTACAAAATCCGATAACTCATTCAATTACGAGTTCACCCATACCAATTTTATCAAATTTCGATAACAACTCGACTTCCAAATCTAAAATTTCCGTTCTTGAAAACTTTTGCAAAAATCTTGATTTCTTCCATTTAAATCCGAATTAAATGATGAATATAACCATGGATTTATGAAATATAATCACTTTTGGATATAGGACACTTACCCAAGTCGAGGTCGTGAAGAAATTCTCAAAATCGCCCAAGAAATGTGCTCCAAAATTCCAAAAACGAAATGAAGAAAATGGCCATTTTTGGTCCTTAAGTTTCTGCCCATCCGTCATTAAAAGTCCATTTTCCATCACTAAAAGTCCATTTTTCGTCTCTAAAAGTCCACACCAGAACTTGCTTGCACCAGCAGTTATATTTTGCACTAAAAAGGCTCTAACTCCATCATACGAACTCGAAATTTGACGATTCTTATTCCTATGAGTCACAAATAATAATACAAACCTACTCGCTCAATCAAAACTCAATTCGGAGTTCATCTGCTCAATGTGATACCAATTTTGCTCCTTAAACAATTAACTCGTGTTTCGCGCTAAAAACCCAATCACGACTTGATGAAATTAGACGAAACTTTCCAAATCACTCCTATAATTCATTATGAAAATCTCGCAAGTCTCAAAATTGAATTTTGATCTCTAGAACTAAAAATGGACCTTTGGATCATTACATGCTTATGCTGAAAACATCAAACTCTTCCAAAACTCTTCCCCGGCAGCGTGTAGTGTATCAACCATAACTTCTTGTACTTTGCTCCAACTTCCAAACGATTTATATTTCTGTAAACTATATACAAAGGTTACAACTTTCATATTTTGCTCATCGCCCAGCTCCTTATAGATTGCGAGATATAAGCTCCCAAAGTCAGTCCTGTGCAGCAAATATTTCTGGCGATGCACACTTCTGTAGCCCAAATCTGTAGTACCAGCTCCAGTCAATTGATCATAACTTTTTGTACAAATGTCCGAATGATGAATGGTTTATTATTCTGGAAACTAAAATCAAAGGGATACAACTTTTATGTTTTGATAATTTCAAGATTCTTTATAGATTTCGAGATATCAGCTTCCAAAATCAGCTCTACGCATAAGAAGTTTAGCACATTGCTGTCAAAAAAAACCAACAGTTAAAAATGATCTGAAACCACTTTGAAACTCACCCGAGGCCCTCGGGACCTCAATCCAATACACCAACAAGTCCTAAAACATCATAAGAACTTAGTTGGAACCTCAAATCACATAAAACAACACTAAAATCGCAAATCATACCCCAATTCAAGCTTAAGGAACTTAAGAATTTCCAACTTCTACATTCGATACCGAAACCTATCAAATCAATTTCGATTGACCTCAAATTTTGCACACAAATCATAAATGACATAATGGATCTATGAAAATTTTCAGAACTGGATTCCGACTCTGATATCAAAAAGTCAACTCCTCGGTCAAACTTCCCAAAAATTCAACTTTCGCCATTTCAAGCAAAATTTCACAACGGACTTCCAAAAAAAATTTGGATATGCTCCTAAGTCCAAAATTACCATACGAAGCTATTGGAATCATCAAAATTCCATTTCAGGGTCGTTTACACATAATTCATCATCCGGTCAATTATTTCAACTTAAATTTCCAAAACAAGAATTGTTCTTTCAATTAAATCCTGAATCATCCGAAAACCAAACTTGACCACCCTCGCAAGTCATAATACACATTTCAAAGCTGCTCGAGACCTTAAGCCACCGAACGGAACGTAAATTCTTAAAACGACAAGTTGGATCGTTACACCATCATATTTATCAATCCAATTGACGTTATCGGAAGTATCATTCTTTGATCAATTATATGTTCTTTATATTCTTTGGTCATATCAATATCAAATTACGCCTTAGCATTAATTAGATCTCAAGGTTGTTTGCTCTTTTTTGGAATATTCAAACTTTACTTTCTTATTTTAATGTAGATGTCATGCACAAAAATTTTAGCTTCATCATATATAGACCTATAAGTAATTATTTTTATACATTAAAAGTATTAGAGTTTAAACTCATTAGTGAATATGAAATGTTGAATTGCATAATGAATCATATTCATTATATCTACTGAAAAAAAGTAGGAAATCATGTAAGATAATATTAAAGTAAAGGTTCATATATATCCTGAACTATCAGAATTATTCAATGTCTTGTTTTACAAAAATAAATCTTAGAGGTTGATATCTACTTTCAATGGTCATGGTTCTTTCTTTAAAATAACCTTATCGCAGCAAGGAGCTCTCATTTCTCTCCCTATTTAACTAAATGGGATCTAGATAAAGGCACCAAAACTCAATTAAAAATATTTATACGATCTGAAAATAATAAAATAGGATTTGGATTAAGAGAAAAGTATAGAAGAAATTGATACATTTACCAAAAAGATGAATTTTAGTGTTGCTCTATCCCTCTACTTTTCTGAAATGATTCAACTATCACAATAGAGTTTAACCACCATGTTCGGGACAGATTGGTGTGGATAGTAAAAATATAGGCCAAATAGGTATACGACCCCTTAAACTTGGCTCCAGTTTCCATTCTAACACCTTAACTTAGCGCTTTTCCTATTGAACATTTTAACTCTATTTTGGTCTATACCATTTAAACACAACGCATGACCGGACTGTAAAAACTTAAGAGCGTGTTTTTAAATGCTTCCCACGTGGAATAACATATCAATAATAGTCTGATACATGTTTATTTATCTAGGTCGGATAAAATCTCCCTTTTTTTTTACCTTACCCACATTTTACCTAGCCTCAGCTAATCGATCTTCTACCCAAAATTCCTTTCTTTAGCCTAATAAACCCTAATGAACTAAATTGAGACCGATTCTCGGTGGAATCTTCATCGATTTTGAGTTAGATTCAACTGTCCATCAACATCTTGGTCGGTTATATTACTAATACGGGTAATCGTTTGCTTCTTTCGACTGTGGTGGTGAGTGGAGTTGGTCGTAACTGGAGTTGGTCGTGACTGAAGTTTCGCGGTATATGCTATTTCAATCGAAGTTTTCCTTTGTGGTAAGCTTTTATTTACTGAAAACATAGTTGTTTTTGGTTGTTGTAATTTAGTTTGATTGGAGTTTGTGAAAAGTAGGGTTTTTTTAATAATTTTGGGTCGGGGAATCTACTGACATCCTCTGTTTCGCTTTTTGATTTTTCAATACAGTGGTAAATCTAGACATGTCTGCAGACGAATATATTCTTATCGATTTTCACCATGGTGGACATATTGTCAAGGATCCTGACCCAAGATATGTAGGAGAGAGGGGTGAGGATGGTCAAATGATAGACAATGACCACTTTTCTCTTTTTGAGCTTCTGTCCTACACAAAGGATATGGGGTANGTGGAATAACATATCAATAATAGTCTGATACATGTTTATTTATCTAGGTCGGATAAAATCTCCCTTTTTTTTTACCTTACCCACATTTTACCTAGCCTCAGCTAATCGATCTTCTACCCAAAATTCCTTTCTTTAGCCTAATAAACCCTAATGAACTAAATTGAGACCGATTCTCGGTGGAATCTTCATCGATTTTGAGTTAGATTCAACTGTCCATCAACATCTTGGTCGGTTATATTACTAATACGGGTAATCGTTTGCTTCTTTCGACTGTGGTGGTGAGTGGAGTTGGTCGTAACTGGAGCTAGTCATGACTGGAGTTGGTCGTGACTGGAGTTTCGCGATTTATGCTATTTCAATCGAAGTTTTCCTTTGTGGTAAGCTTTTATTTACTGAAAACATAGTTGTTTTTGGTTGTTGTAATTTAGTTTGATTGGAGTTTGTGAAAAGTAGGGTTTTTTTAATAATTTTGGGTCGGGGAATCTACTGACATCCTCTGTTTCGCTTTTTGATTTTTCAATACAGTGGTAAATCTAGACATGTCTGCAGACGAATATATTCTTATCGATTTTCACCATGGTGGACATATTGTCAAGGATCCTGACCCAAGATATGTAGGAGAGAGGGGTGAGGATGGTCAAATGATAGACAATGACCACTTTTCTCTTTTTGAGCTTCTGTCCTACACAAAGGATATGGGGTATGCTGAGGTAAAGGGTTTCTATTTAATTAATTCAAAATCTAATGACTTTGTTTTGATTGAAAATGATGAACAACTGTATAATATAATCTGTCACCTTAATCATTTTGATCATTTAGATTTGTTTATTAAGCATGTAGTTAATGAGCCTTTGTTGGTTGATAAGGCTGTCCCATGTGGCCTTTTATATTTGCCAAAAGTTGGTGAACCAAGTTAAAATACATTAAATAAAGAGGTTAGGGCAACATCTACTGTTCCAGAGGATCTAAATGTCCAAGAAAGTGCTACAGATAACACATTTGTGGCTGAAGAAACAATATACATAGATGTTGATTTGGCATCAGATATGTCAAGTAGTGAGTCTGAATTAGATAACATTCCTGATGAAGATGATAGTGATGTGAATGAAGAGCTCACTTTATTAAGGCATGAAAGAAGAAACAAGAAAAAACAGAAGAAAGAGAGAAAGAAACCTACTTCAACTGAAGAGATTATTCTGGGAGAAGCTGGAATAGATAAAGGCTTTGAGGATATTGGTAGGCCATCTAAGGAGGACAGGTTTGCTGGAAAATTAGGAGGGGATGAAGACTATTACACTAGTTCTGATATTGAAAGTGATGATAGCACAGATGACTTAGATGTTTTAGCTGAAAGGGGTATTGACTTACATCCTAGAAGGAGAAGTAAAAATGTAAAGTTTGACCCTGACTGTTACCTTGCTATTTTTGAGCTTGGTAATTTGAAAATGCTGTAGAGTTTAGAAAAGCAGTAGCCTCATATGTTGTGGACAACAAAGTGCAACTAAAATTTAGACCTAATGAAAAAGATAGGGTTAGAGTTAAGTGTAAAGGAGCCAAATGTAACTAGAAATTGTATGCAAGCAATTATGGAGATTCATGTGACTTTACTGTGAAGATGTACCATCCAGCTCATAAGTGCAACATAAAAAACAAGAACAAATTATGTTCTTCTAAGTACATTGCCAATAAGTATAAAGATAGGATTATTTTCCCACCAAATATTAAGTTGTGGGAGATTCAGGATTTGGTCAGGGATAAGCTAGGTTTGTATGTTGGAAGGACTGTTTGTTACAGAGTGTCACGACCCAAAATTCTCACCTTCGGGACCGTGATGGCGCCTAACATTTCACTTGCTAGGCAAGCCCACGTTAGAAAAGTCTTAACCATTTTTAAACAAATTAATTTAAGCGGAAGTCAATTACTGAAATAAACTACGGAAGACCACAACAACCGAATCATCAAAATACATCCCTGAATCTGGTGTCACAAGTGCAAGAGCTACTAGGATAATACAAATAAAGGTCTGAATAAAATTCAAGCGGCTTGAAAGATAATACACAACTAAAATAAGATAGAAGGAGACTTCAGAACTGCGGACGCTGTGCAGTTATACCTTAAGTCTTCTCTATATAGCTGAATCCGAGCAAGTCTATGGTACGCCGCTGGGACCAACTCCAAAATCTGCACAAGAAGTGCAGAGTGTAGTATGAGTACAACCGGCCCCATGTACTCCGTAAGTGTCGAGCCTAACCTCGACGAAGTAGTGACGATGCTATGATAAGACACGTATGTAAATAACCTGTACAAGTATATACAAATACGAAGCAACAACAACACAATAAATAACAATTTATAAATTGGGAGGGAACATGCGAAGGGGAATGATATAAAAATTTCAGCAGGAGAAGTGTCACGTACCAGTCAATTAATTCATCAACAATAAAATCAGCAACTGATAATAATGGCACGGCATCACCTTTCGTGCTTTTACTCTCATTCATCCCATAATTTGATAAATAAATAATAATAATTGGGATGGCATCACCCTTCGTGCTTTTACGCTCAAAAATGACACGGCAACACCTTTCGTGCTTTTACACTCTTTCTCACCATGACAATGATAGTATAAATAATACAAATGGCACGGCATCACCCTTCGTGCTTTTATGCTCTTTCTCACCATATTCAACAATAATTAAATCAATAAAAACTCCATGAATAACAATCAGATAATCAATAATAAACTTAAACGGGAATATCTTAATTAAATAAACAATTATTCAAAATGAATTAAATTCCTCTAGAATGCTTTGACTCAACCGCAACGCATAAGTACTCGTCACCTCACATATGCGTTGTACCCGCACATTAAATCACATAGAAAATAAACAAATAAAATCCTACTCCCTCAAGTCAAGGTTAACCACGATACTTACCTCGCTTTGCAATCAAATTCAAGATTTCAATAAACCTTTGCCTCATGAATTTGTGTCCGAAATCCTCAAATCTAGTCATAAACAATTCAATATACTCAATACAAATTGTAGAAATTAATTTCATATAAAGTTTCTAATTTTCCGGAATAAAATCCGAAATTCATCTCAAAAATATTAACAGTGGAGCCCACATCTCGAATCTCGGAAAAACTTACGAAATCTGAATACCCATTTCGAGACAAGTCCAACCATATAAATACTATCAAATTTCGATGTCAAATAGAACTTCAAATCTTAAATTTTCGTTTTTCGGAAAGTTTTACAAAAATTTCAATTTTTTCCATCTAAATCCGAAATAAATGATGAATATAGACATGAATTTATGAAATATAATCACTTTTGGTCATAGAACACTTTCCCAATTCAAAGTCGTGAAAAATCCCTTTGGAATCGCCTAAATCCGAGACCCAAAACTCAAAAATGTGTACAAATGGCTAACTCCCGATTTTTAAGTATTATGTCCAGCATTTTCGCATCTGCGGACATATTTTCGCATCTGCGAGCTCGCATTTGCGGAACAGGGCAACCTGTTCAGTGGCCGCATTTGGGCCCAGAAATGTCGTACCTGCGACATCGCAGAAGCCCTCCAGTGACCACATAAGCGATCTGCCTCGCAGAAGCGGCTCGACCATCGCAGAAGCGGTTGCGAACCTGTGCTAATTTCTCCGCAGAAGTGGAGCTCGTCAAGGCTATCCAATATCGCAGAAGCGACTGGAATTTCCGCAAGAGAAACCACGCACCTGTGCACAAAATGTCGCAGTTGCGACGTACCAGAACCAGCGCTGGGCAGCAGGTTCCAATTGCTCTGTGGCTCGTCCGAAACTCATCCGAGCCACTCGGGACCTCGTCCGAATATTACAACAAGTCCAGAAATATAATACAGACTTACTTGGGATTTCAATTCACGTCAAACAATACCAAAATTACAATTCACACCTCGATTCAGACTTATGAGTTTCAAACTTTTCACTTTGCAAAACTCGTGCCAAAACATATTAAACGAATCCGGAATGACTTCAAATTTGGCATACAAGTCATAAATGACATAACGAAGCTATTCTAATTTTCAGAATCTCAATCTGAGTCCGATATCAATAAAGTCAAGTCTGTGGTCAAACTTTGAAAACCTTTAGCCTTTAGATTTTTAGTTTTCCTTAAATGGCGATAATTTGAGCTAGGGGACCTCCGAATTCAATTCCGGGCATACGTTCAAGTTTCAAATCATGATATGGGTCTATCGGGACTGTCAAAATACTGATCCTGGTCCGTTTGCTCAAAATATTGACCAAAGTGAACTTAATTGAGTTTTAAAGCTCTATTTCACATTTTAATCTATTTTTTACATAAAAGCTTTTCGGAAAATTATACGGATTGCACACGCAAGCTGAGGAATGATGAATAATACTTTTTGAGGTCTTAAAACACAGTAATGAATGTTTAAATTAAAGATGACATTTTTGGTCATCACACGGGGCTAAGTGTAGGGTGATAAGTCAATTCATGGGTGATTGGAGGATGGAATTTAACACACTTGCTGATTATGCTGATATTATTAAACAAACAAATCCTGGGAGTTCATATTGGATCAGAACAGATAGTGAGACTCTTCCTGGTAAGAATATGTTTGTCTATTTCTATCTATGTTTAGATGCTTTGAAAAGGGGATGGTTAGAAGGGTGCAAAAGGATCATAAGATTTGATGGTTGTTTTCTAAAGGGAATCTGCAAGGGTGAGTTACTTGTTGCAGTTGGTAGAAATGGGAACAATCAAATATTTCCTATTACATGGGCTATAGTTGATCAAGAGACAAAATACTCTTGGAGCTGGTTCATCACATATTTGATTGCAGATTTACAGTTAGGAGATGGTGTTGGCTTAACTGTTATGTCAGATATGCAAAAGGTAAAGTTACAATCAACTTTTAATTTTTCTTTTTTCAGTTATGTCCACTAACAACTATTATTATTTTTTGTAGAGACTAGTATCAACTATAAGGGAATTACTACCAATGGCAGAACACAGAACGTGTGCTAGACACATTTGATCTAACTGGTCCAAAAATTAGAGAGGTGAAGAAATGAGGAGGCTCGGCTAATGCAGCAACCATTGGACATAAAAGTCCAAGGCATACTGATTTTGGGATTTTCACTGACACTATGACTGGAACTACTATCCTGAATGTAAGGGTGTGCAGTTTATTGTAATGCAGTTTTGTGGGATGGATTGTTCTGTTTTTACTAATTCATTGTATTTTACAGCCTGATATATCATCTGAGAGAGTCATATCAGCTGGGACATTCAAGGATACATCTCCAACTAACATAGACATTGGATTTAAGCCCCCGGATTGAAGTTTAAAGGAAGAAATGCAGTGACAAGGTCACGGCTTCAGCAGATGAGTGCAGCAAGGAAAAAGGCCCTTCAGGTCAAACAAGTTCAGTTGCATCTACACTTTGAAGCAAACCAGCTTTTGTTTATTATCTAAGATGTCACTTCCAGTTTTTTGTTTGGGCAATTATGCTCTATTTGATACAATATGCTTTGTTAGAGTTTACTAGTTTGGGCAGTTATTTATTTGGGAAAACAATGCTCTATTTTTGTAATTGTAGACCAAAATAATGCTCTATTTTTTAGATTCAATATAATGCTAGTTCATCACATTATGTAATTGAATGTTTGGGCAGTTATGTTTTCAATTCATGAATATGTTTAGGTAGTTATGTTTTCAGTTCATGAATATGAATTTGCATTTCATTCATAACACGATATGGAAGTGCAGTTGAACTTCAACTTGCATCAAAAATTGGTCATTGCCATTTCATTCATAACAATATAGTGTACATTAACAAAAGGCCAAATTTTTAGTACCCATTTCCAACATACTACATTGTTCTTTAACTAATAGCAACAACTAAAACACCATTATCACCGGCATATCATAAAACTACTACATTGTTCTTCAAACCACCAGCATCAGCAAAGTCAAATCCATAAAAACAGCACCACCACCATAACAAATAACCACTTCAACCGCGCAACTGTTTTCTCAGTTCTTTCGACTCTCTTCAACAGACCCCGTATAACCCTCTTAGTTTGGTCGGGCATTTCATCATCATACCATCTGAAGTATTTGCATCCACCTCGACCCTACAAAATTAAAAAAGGAATGTGGCCAAAACAATTAAAAACAAATTTCTTATTTAAGAAATTCAAGGTTCTAAGCAATACGATCGACTTACCAATTTGCAACCATAAAATTAATGACCTGGGTTTGCAGGTGACCATGATATAGTCAGTGGCGCATTCAATCCACAGTGGCAAATATCCATTCCATTGCGTGAAGTTGTTAATTTTTGTGACATGGAACTGATAAACGAGAAAGATGAGGAAGAAATCAGATAAAGATTCAAGCTTGGGCACCTAAGCTTCAGTTGAAGGGGAAAATGGCGACTTTGAAAGGGGAAGAAGACGAAAGAGGAACTAGGGCTTTTTTGAGAGAAATAATGGAAAAATCGAGTGTTTTGAAGTGGGTCTAACGGGTGGGTTTTTTTTACCGTTGGAATATCTACCTAAACAAATATTAATAACATTCACGCGCTTACCATATGTGGACATAACGCTCCTTTGGCCGGTCATGCGTTGTGTTTAAATGGTATAGACCAAAATAGAGTTAAAGTATTCTATAGGAAAAGCACTAAGTTAAGATGTCAAAATGGAAACTGGAACCGAATTTAACGATCCGTCTATATATTTGCCCAAAAATATATTATCCCAATTTGTAAATAGTATATTGCCCGTGCAATATCAGGGCTGCAACAAACTAAAATAGTGAATGGGGACTCAAAGAACAGTTTGAAAATAGGTGTGATTTTATTTTTCTCAGATATATAGAGGATCTTATCTGCAAGAGTAAGGAGCAGATTATAGCAGAGTGATAAGTCATATGAAAATATCTTTCGTCGCACGTCCATAATCTAGAGCTATTTATGTTACGAAAGATTTAATATAAAACTTTTCTATACTTTATTAGAATTGTCTTGTAATCTTGTTACATAGGAAAAGGCCTAGGATGCATTAGAAGATAGCTAACGATGAAATAGGCAAATATCAATGATCTATTGCCCATGTACTTTTCTATACTTTATGTTTGAACTGCATATGAACTGACAATATATGTACTCAACTATAGACATAACAACCAGGTTAATGAAATCAAGTAAAACACAAATACTCACATAATTAACGTAATTATGTCTAAGCATATAATGTTCAAGATAAAAAAAATAATATTACCAAAATATGTTGCAAGGTGAAAACTAAAACTCAGAAAACGTATAAAGAATTACTTAAATAGGTGAAAAACCAACAAATGAAAAATGGAAGGGGAAAATGAAGAGCAACAAACCAATGGAATTGACATTTTAAAACATGAACTGTACGGCAAAGGACACAAATTTAAAACATTTTTCACAAGTAAATTGGGACTCCCTTCCTTCGGGATAAGGGCAGCCAAACACTCCGGATGGTACTTTGATCCTCCTTGAATATCTTTCATCTTTTCTTCGAGGCATGTTCTAATTCACCAAGTAGTCATGCCCTTTGTTTCGGCACTGCCAACACTCCAATAGGAAGTTGGCTTTGCTAAAAATATGTTTTTGTCTAATGTTGGTTATGCTCCAGCATTGTTCCTAGTTGGTTTAGATTAACTAGGTTCTATGGAGGTTAGGTTTTATGTCCCCTCCTTGTTGTACTAATTTTCCTTTGAGTTATTAATATACAAGGTAGGGATCTAGGCCAAACTCCCCACCGCCACAGGAGATGAAATCCTGGTGGATGGATTGAATTAAAAAAAAAAGGAATTTTCTAGTTCAACACAACAATGAATGACACTGGTGAAAAAAACAATATTGGGGATAAAATTCATTTATTCACAGAAGTACAAGAACTAAAAATAAAACCCTTTAACTGAAATTTTATGCGATCCAGAACTGACTACAAGCTATGACCTAGTAGAAGAAGCCCGTCATTATATCATTACAAGAAGAAGATGCAACTGCTGAGAGCATGAAGTATCTAATTGAGTAACCTAATGGGAGAGTATCTATAGTTGAACTATAAGAACTCAGCCCTTTCCACTCCAGATCACGATTACTCGGTGTGAAGTATCTAATTGACACATTCATATTGGAATGGAAATCAACTACCTCAAGCAAATCTGCGATATGAGGAATTGAACTAAACCCTCTACTGATTCTTAGTTTTTCTTGACAAAATCTAAAATAAACTGCCAGTGTCATTAAATCATATACAGAGTATTAGAGGAAACGAATTACCCGAACACTTGACAAAATATTGACAATATCATAATTGCGACGCCTCTTGACACCTACAACCACAAAAAGATTATGTGAGAACACAAGCACGAAAAAGTCTGGATACTTGTGTTGCCATGGTTGAAAAGATAATATGAGGATTGAATGAAAAGAATACATTGATAAATACTCAAGGCACAACTTTAATAACCATGTCAATATTTTTTCAAATATAAAAGTGTTGGCTAATTTAGAACTGTTTGCAGGCATTACGTTTCTCTCAAAGGTTGTGACTATTCATGAGAGATATGAAGGCTAGCTAATTGGGAGACGTTTATACTGATCCTAAAAACTGCACGACCTTTCAAGTACAACTCTTACAAGCAAATCCATATGATATATAATATTTGCACAAGAAAAATACAAAGCTAAGGTATTGTTTACCCGAAAAACGGATAGAGTTGAATTTATACGTAGTTCTAAGGATACGTGGTATAACTTGGCACAAATCAGAAAAGTAAGTAGAAATATATCGAATATTGACTTGTAAAGAATGAAATACGAACCGATATTGAATTAGAAAGCGATCTTATGAACTAGCAAGATGAAACAATATATAAAGCTCACAAGAGGATAATCTCTACTGTATTTCTCTGTGAATAGTAATATCTGAATATGAGAGTGTATGAATACCTTCAATGTTCCATGCTTTATAGAAATAGTAGTTATCCCTCTTAGTGGAGGAATCCTACTTTAGATATAATTAAAAATACATAGTGAGGATCTCATGATAGATTAGTTTTACCCTAGTTTCCGCCGATATTCTCTCCCTTAGTGCGGCTGTAACGACTCTTGTCTCTTGGCTCGATCTTGGTCAGATTCGGTATTGGTCGATTTCCAGATTTAGAGCTCGATATTAACTCGAGCTCAATATTGGCTCGGGGCTCGGTGTCGAATCAAGCTCGATATTGGTCGGCCTATGGCTCTTAAGCTCGATGACACCGCTTCACTTCATGGTTCGATTCGGACTCGAGCTCGGTAATGACTTCGAGCTCAATATGATTGGTCCCAAAAATTTGAGCTCGGTAACCTGGCTTCGGATCTCATCCCGATATTATAAAAATGACCTTCGGTCCATTATGTTCCAATCCTTACTAATCATACAAAGGTCGAAAATCGGTTTTGACCGTATACAGATAGTCCCCTCGTTTCTCGGAAAGAATGTGGCGAGAAACGACATGATTTTCCAATGGTATGACTAGATATACACTGACGTTTGCATCGAGTCCGACCATGACGTACGTGATAGATGTCCCGTCGGTACGGTTAACAAGGCATTAAATGCGTGTCAGACGATGGTCGGTCATTGCTGACATTGAACCGTCATTTCCAACCCTATAAATAGCTCCTCTTTTCACCACTTTTTACTTTTACATCTCAAAATCTTCTAAGTTCCCTTTCGCATCTTCTGAGTTCTTCATCTGTAAATTTGTGATTTTCACTACAAAATCCCTCTTCGGAACACCAAATCTTGTCATCTTCTTCTATCTTCAATCATCAAATCCCAATGGCGAAAACGTCAAAAATCGTTCCTCAGAAAAGAAAAAAAAAGCTTCCTTTTTGAGGCCCGTTGGCGACAAAACACCGGTGGATCCACGACCCGAGGAGTGTGTTCCCGGGGGATGTGTTCTTACCTCCGATTTTAAGATCAACAAAGCTTCGCCGGTTCCTAGTCGATGCGAGCCAGTATCGAGGTACATATGCTCGATAACCAATAGCCACCTTGAATAGTTAAGGAAATATTGCAACTGGGAGGACAAAGAAGTTATAATCCCGGCTCCCGAAGAAGATATTACTACTCATGTGAAAGGGTTTTTAAGTGTGTACACTTACCCTTTCACGTTGGGCCCCCTCGACCCTGTTGTCATCGATATTTGCCGCCAATACCAAGTAACTCTAGGCCAAATCCACCCGACTTTTTGGCGGATCGCTATTCTGATCCGCTTCTTCGTGAACAAAGTCGAGGGGATGCTTTTTCAGCCTCGACCATCTCATTAGATTGTACAGCCCCCACCTCTATCAAGGTGGGTTAATAAAAATCCAACGTCGAACTACCAAAGTGATGTTCTCAAGCATAAACGAGGACAAGGACCGGGGCTAGATGGGCAGGTTTTTTCGGGTGAAGATTTCGGACCTAATCCCAGCCGAGAAGATGCCATTTCCCGAGGAATGGAACATGAAGCGTAAGTATAATTCTACGGTTATCTCCTATTATTTTGCTTCTTCGTTTCTTTCTCACCGATATCCTTTTTGCGATGCAACTGTTGCTTGGATGCCCAGCACAGTTCCTAACCTTAAGAGCTGGGTACGGGACCTAGCTTCGACCTCTACATATGCCAAGCGCTCGTGGCGCGATTTGTTAAAGGGCCGATGGGAGGCCAAAAATCATGGTAAGCCTCTTTCCCATGTCTTTGATGATTCGAACAAAATGTTTTTCTTATACTTAACCAATTGTTTTGTGTGTAGGCCTGAGCAAAGATGCAGTTATGAGGCCCTGTCTGGTGAGGAAAATACTTTGGCCCCGGTTCCAAAACCGGCGAGGGACAACAAAAGAAAAATGGCCTCTACCTCCGAGGATCCAACACTTAAGACAAAGATGGCTCGTAAGCCGGGGAAGAACATCATCCATTTGACCGAAGAATCAGTTCAGCATCTAAGGGATGAAGATGGAGAGGAAGAAGAAAACGACGGGTCCATACTGGTGGCCCGAGTAAATATGAGCTCCGAGGCTCCAAAGGCTACTGAATCGATGAAGGCCACAAAGATTCTATTTTGTGATGAGGGAGTCTCGAGAAGAGAATTGGTCGAAGTCCCCAAGTCATCGAGGATCGAGGCTTCATCCCATCATAATGAGCCAATGGTGGGTACGGCTGTGGGGGCTGGTCTCGCGGCCCCTCGAGATGGAGAAAACGCCATAAGTGATTCACTTGGGGCAATAGAAATTGGAGGCTCCCCGTTTCTCCCCTTGTTTTCGGAGGAAATGATTCGAGAGGCTCGCGCCTTGAAGAATTTTGCTGTCGAATGAGGCCACGGAAGGGAGGATCCCTTTCGTGATTAATTTACTGGGGTTGAAGATGCTACCGGCCTGAGTGATATGGAAGTCTCGAGGAAGGACTTGGGTGAGGTATCGGGTCTTTTTTGCCGAAGTGCAGCGAGCTCTGAATCGGGTAAGCCTTAACTCTCTTGGTTGGTATTATCTATGTGTTTGTTTTCCTCTTCTAACTTCTTTTCTTTCTGCGTAGGCCTTAGCGCTTCATCGGGAAGCATGTTCTCGGTCTCGAGTTGAGCTGAGTCGGTACGAGGCCGACCTCTGAAGGCTCACGGAGGAGAGAAATGACCTCGGACTTCTTTGTGAGCAAAGATAAGAGGAGAGGAGACTAAGGACCTCCGAGCCGAGTTGACCAAGGCTCACCAAGATCAAACCAATCAGAACGAGCAGGTAATGAAAATATTAAAAACTCATGGGCTCGATTCAGGATTGGAGGCTAATATTTCGATCTCACAGCTACAGCAGAAGCTCGAGATGATTGAGCAGCTCCGTGAGGAGGTCGATATAATAAAGGCGGAGACCTTGGGGTGGAAAGAAGGTATGGACCGCCTTGCTACAGAGAAAGAGGCTGCTCGAACCCAATTATCATCGGCCGAAAGTCAAATTCAAGGATGAAGGAGAGGAGCTCGGTTCAAGCAAGAAACATAGAGGAGCTTGAAGCTCGGTTAGCTTCAGAACTTGCCAAGGCCAAATCTGAACTCAAAAAAGCAAAGGCCGAGGCGGATGCATTCGTGGCAGTCTATCGGGCTAATGCCGAAGCCGCTCAAGTACAAGCAATAAAGGCAGTCGAGACCGCTCAAAATCGAGCATATTGGGTTGATGAACTCGCCAAATGCCAATCTCAGAGGGAAACCCTCGAGGAAATCCATGCTCCAGGTTTCGATCTCACTGAAGAGATAAAAAAGGCTAAAGAGCTTGAAGCCGATGCAGGAGCCCTGACTTCCGATGATAATGATGATGATGATGAGAGCAAGAGCGGGTCTGAGAGCGGGGAGGATCTCGATGGAGAAGAGATTGCTCCCGGAGATAATTAGGAACCTTAGGGTTTTTTATTTTTGATCTTTTTGTGTAGGGTCCAGATCGGACCTTGTAAATACTCATATATATGAAGATATTTTCCTTTCCCGATTTGTCTTTGTTTCATTTTCTGCCTTGTGAAAATTTTGTTTCATTAATGCCTTATGAAAGTTTTCATAAGTTCGAGGCTTTAGGCAATTTGATCGAAGCCGGACCTTATAGGCTTTATAACCGAGTGAGCGTTTTCTCTAACTTGAATTAAAAAATAGTCGAGTGTATTTTCTCGAACTCGAAGTAAGAGTAGCCCTTAGGCTTTATGGTCGAGTGAGTGATTGCTCGAACTCGATATAAGATTAGCCCTTAGGCTTGGCAGTCGAGTGAGTACTTGCTCGAATGCGAAGTAAGAATAGCCCTTAGGCTTTATGGTCGAGTGAGTGATTGCTCGAACTCGATATAAGATTAGCCCTTAGGCTTGGCAGTCGAGTGAGTACTTGCTCGAATGCGAAGTAAGAATAGCCCTTAGGCTTTATGGTCGAGTGAGTGATTGCTCGAACTCGAAATAAGATTAGCCCTTAGGCTTCGTAGTCGAGTGAGTGCTTACTCAAACTCAAAGTAATGTAGCCCGTGGGCTTTAATAGTCGAGTGAGTGTTTGCTCGAACTCGAAGTAAGAGTAGCCCTTAGGCTTTATGGTCGAGTGAGTGATTGCTTGAACTCGAAATAAGATTAGCCCTTAGGCTTGGTAGTCGAGTGAGTGCTTGCTCGAACTCGAAGTAAGAGTAGCCCTTAGGCTTAGTAGTCGAGTGAGTGCTTGCTCGAACTCGAAGTAATATAGACCGTGGGCTTTAATAGTCGAGTGAATGTTTGCTCGAACTCGAGGTAAGAGTAGCCCTTAGGCTTTATGGTCGATTGAATGATTGCTCGAACTCGAAATAAGATTAGCCCTTAAGCTTAATAGTCGAGTGAGTGCTTGCTCGAACTCGAAATAAGATTAGCCCTTAAGCTTAATAGTCGAGTGAGTGCTTGCTCAAACTCGAAGTAAGAGTAGCCCTTAGGCTTTAATAGTTGAGTGAGTATTTGCTCGAACTCGAAGTAAGAGTAGCCCTTAGGCTTTATGGTCGAGTGAATGATTGCTCGAACTCGAAATAAGATTAGCCGTTAGGCTTAGTAGTCGAGTGAGTGCTTGCTCAAACTCGAAGTAAGAGTAGCCCTTAGGCTTTATAGTCGAGTGAGTGATTGCTCGAACTCGAAATAAGGTAACCCTTGGGCTTCGTAGATAGTCCTCGAGTGAGAATGGTTGCTCGAACTCGAGTTAGGGTAGCCCTTACGCTTTATAGTCGAGTGAGTGTTGCTCGAACTCGAAGTAATGTAGCCCGTAGGCTTAGTAGTCGAGTGAGTGTTGCTCGAACTCGAAGTAATGTAGCCCGTAGGCTTAGTAGTCGAGTGAGTGTTTACTTGAACTCTAAGTAATGTAGCCCATAGGCTTAGTAGTCGAGTGAGGACTTGCTCGGACTCGAAATAAGGTAGCCCTTGGGATTCGTAAATACTCCCCTAGTGAGAATGGTTTCTCGAACTCAAGTCGGGGTAGCCCTTAGGCTTTATAGTCAAGTGAGTGTTGCTCGAACTCAAAGTAATGTAGCCCGTAGGCTGCTCGATCTCGTTGATTTTTAGGTTGGCAGTCCCCGATTTATGGGGTAATGGTCGGCCCTTAAGCCTGTTTGCATAATAGATCTCGAAATAGAGAAATTTTTCTGGGATATAAGATATCGGTAAAGAAGAAATTTTTCTTTGTAAGTCATTATACATGTGTTCATATTTTGTGCCAGGGCTCGGGCCTACTACATGGTAATGGCTCGTTTGACCATTTGGCCCTTACGATTTTTCCTGTCGAGACCCTGTTGCCGTGAAGTAACGAAGTAACTTCCTTTGTACCGAACTTGATAATCATCGTTGATATATTTGATGAAAATGCCTCCCAGTATTCGAGGTTGATTGTAAGGAGGCCTTGGATACTGTTGAATTGTTCCAAGTTAGCACGATCAATGGTTGCCTCATTAAAAAACCTTTCCGAAAACCCATTTGGGATAAAAACCAGTCTAAGGGAAAAAGAGTGCAATGCATGCTTTCTGGCCTAAAGGCTTCGAGTTGAATAATCCATCCCTGTCTTTGGTCGAACACCTGCAAGGGTTAGTTTCGAAATATAATTGAACAGGGGAGGATCGTACCTTAGCAGTAGTATCATTTTAGGCGTGACGCGTTCTAATTGCTTGGTAGTTGATTGTCGTTTATCATACCGAGCTTTTAGGATTTCCACTATACGGCTGGTATCGGTCCTGATCAGCCTTTGCTCTCAGTTGGTAGCCCTGTTAATAACGGACCCAGAACTCAACTGGTCGTCTTCGACTCTTATTTTAAATTGATATCGATTGTGCACATCGGCCCAAGTAATAGCTGGGTACTAGATCAGGTTATGCTTCAGCCGCCATGAAGCCATCGAGCTTCGTTCGTTCAGACCTTGAGTGAAAGCTTGAACAACCCAATTGTCTGTGACTGGTGGTATATCTATTCGTTCCATTTTGGAAACAAAATACGAATTCTCTTAGCATCTCGTTATCCTTTTGTCTTATTTTGAATAGGTCTAACTTCCTGGTCTCGACCTTTATGGCCCCAGCATGTGCTTTTACGAAAGAATCTGCAAGTATAGCAAAAGAATCGATAGATTTAGACGGTAAATTATGATACCATATCATTGCTCCCTTTCACAGGGTTTCACCAAATTTTTTCAATAATGCAGCTTCGATCTCATCGTCCTCTAGATCGTTCCCTTTGATGGCACATGTGTAAGATGTGACATGTTCATTAGGATCGGTCGTTCCATTATATTTAGGAATCTAGGGTATGCGAAACTTCTTTAGGATCGGTTTAGGAGCCGCGCTCGGGGGGAAAGGCTTTTGCACGAATTTTTGGAATCTAAGCCCTTCAATATCGTTGGTGCCCCCGGGATCTGATCAACCCTGGAGTTATACGTTTCTATTTTTTTATCGTTTGCCTCGATCCTCCTTTCTCCTGACTCTATTCGTTTTGTCAGTTCTTCGAGCATCTTAACAATTTTGGGATTAGTCCCCGATTCTTGCTCATTTGACCTTACTATAGCTGGTCCCGTTTTGTGGGTGACTTCTTGGGGTGGATTGGGCTCTAGTCTGGTCGGTGCCTGGGTTTGGCTCTGCAACTGGGCTATTGCAACTTGTTGAGCTTGCAACATCTCCAAAATCATACGCAAGCTGATTCCGTTTTCCTCAGTGTTTTGGGTATTTCGAGCTGCAGATCGAGTTCCACCATGAATGTTATTTTCAGGGTCGGAACGTTGGATTGCCTCGATGGCCGCATATGAATTAACGTCAATTGGCTCTTCGACCCGAGCTCCAACGGGATCGACGAATTGCTTTCCACCCCCGGGGGTTAAGTCGGTGTTCTCATCTTGAAGGCCAGCTTCGTTGTCGATAAGTAGGGCCATTAATTGAGGATTCGTCTTTTTTCAACCTGAAATCAAAGATACTTCCAAGAACAAGTATAAAATGGTGTGTTTTGCAAAGATTCGTACCAAATAACCACTGTTATCCTTAGCCCCACGGTGGGCACCAAGCTGTTTACCCGAAAAACGGATAGAATTGAATTTATACGTAGTTCTAAGGATACTTGGTATAACTTGGCACAAATCAGAAAAGTAAGTAGAAATATATCGAATATTGACTTGTAAAGAATGAAATACGAACCGATATTGAAATAGAAAGCGATCTTATGAAATAGCAAGATGAATCAATATATAAAACTCACAAGAGGATTATCTCTACTGTATTTCTCTATGAATAATAATATCTGAATATGAGAGTGTATGAATGCCTTCAATGTTCCATGCTTTACAGAAATAGTAGATATCCCTCTTATAGTGGAGGAATCCTACTTTAGATATAATTAAAAATACATAGTGGGGATTCCATGATAGATTAGTTTTACCCTAGTTTCCGCCGAGATTCTTTCCCTTAGTGCGTCTGTAATGGCTCTTGTCTCTTGGCTCGATCTTGGTCGGATTCGGTATTGGTCGATTTTAAGATTTAGAGCTCGATATTAACTCAAGCTCGATATTGACTCGAGCTCAATATTGGCTCGGGGCTCGGTATCGAATCAGGCTCAATATTGGTCGGCCTCTGACTCTTAAGCTCGATGACATCGCTTCACTTCATGGTTCAATTCGGATTCGAGCTCGGTAATGTCTTCGAGCTCGATATTTGATCGGTCCCAGAAATTTGAGCTCAATAACCTGGCTTCGGATCTCATCCCGATATTACGAAAATGACTTTTGGTCTATTATGTTTCAATCTTGACTAATCATACGAAGGTCGAAAACCGATTTTGACTGTATACAGGTATAACAAAGGAATTGATTTTTGGATCTTCACTCAAATAACAATAATTCAAAACTTTGAGCCAAGAGTCTCCGTAGTTGTTGTTTGTGGAAGAGGGGATGCGTATTTTTTCCCTGCCACGAGAAGGTATTTTTTCCCTCACAATTAATGGTTGTGAGTTGTGACTATTCATGAAGTAGTGAGTTGTGACTATTCATGAAGCATGAAGCGTTGGTTGGGCTCTTGTACGCGTTTAGATTGTTTTTTTTTTTTTGATAAGTAGGGTTTTAATTATTTAGAAGGGTAATTTGACTTTTAAATTTAGGGGTAAAAGCAGCAACATTTGAACATTAGTAACTATACTTATACTATAAAAGGCTGCACCTCTTCAAATAAATTTAGTTATTTTATTTAATAATTTTTTTAAGTAGGATATTTAAATTAATTAGAAGGACAATTATGTAATTCAACTTTTCAATTAAGGTCTTCCTACTTTTAATATAACTAGTCTCTTTGCACGTGCGTTGCACGTATATTTCATATCATTTATTATCTATATAAGTACTAAAAAAGGTTGATGTGTCTATACTTGAAAAATATTTGATTTTATTATAATTACAAATTTAAATATACCAAAATGCAGCATTACTCAGTAATTTTAAGACCTCTTATTGAATAAAGGCAACTCTATCTCGGTACTTCTCGCCATCACGCTATCGATTAAACTTTGCTATATCTTCCTTATGATTATTTCTTCAATAGATGATCTAGGAAGTAGTACTTTTTCATCAACTTTATTTTCTCTATACTCTTTAGCCAAAATAATATCAATTATGCATTGGCATAATTATCTTCTCAAGGTTGGTTGCTTTTTACTGTGAGAATATTCAAGCCTCACTTTTTCTATTTGGATGTATGTGTCACGCACAAAATTCAGCTTCATCTAAGGGTGGCAAGTGGTCCGGTCCCGGGCCTAAACGGGCCAAGTGGGCCGGTCCAAACAGTCCCGGGCCGGTCCCTAATTAAACGGACTAAACGGTCCCGAGCTAAGTGGTCTTTTTGTAGGGACCGGCCTGGGATCGGGACCGGGACCATTTGGTCCCGGCCCGCCGGCTAAATGGGCTAAGTGGGCCCAACGGGTTTTTTTAAAAAAAAATTAAATAGATATTAGAGACAAAAAGGATGTTAAGAAAAAATATCTAAAGCAATGTNTTTTTAACCAAAATAGTATGACTATCAGTCCAAGGATTTTTATAATCCTTTTTTAGCCTATCATATAAGGGGGCTAAATTACGAGACAAATCTTTATAAAAAGGTGATATATAGTTTAAACTTCCCAAAATTCTTTGTGACTGAGTTCTATCAGTAACAACATCGGAAACTTTTGAAGCAAAATCAATAGATCTTTGAATCGGAGTAATTTTTCATTGACAAATATAATGTCCTAAAAATCGAATATTAGTTTGGAATAAACTCATTTTTTGTTTTAAAATAACCAAACCATTTTGTATAACAATTCTTTTAAAAATATCTAAATGCCTAATATGCATTTCAAATATTTTTGAGAATATCAAAATATCATCAATATAAACAATGATAAAATCAAGATAAGGATTGAATATATCATTCATGATTTTTTGAAATTCAGAAGGAGCATTCTTTAAACCAAAAGGCATAACATTCCATTCATATTGTCCAAATGGAACATTAAAAGCAGTTCTATAAGTATGCTCTTTAAATATTTGAATCTGCCAATATCCAGATTTTAAATCAAATTTTGAAAATATATTGGCATCATATAATCTTGACAATAAATCCTTTTTATTAGGAATTGGATATCTTATCCACTTTAAAAACTTATTTAAAGATTTATAATTAATAACCAATCTAGGAATACCACGTTCCTTTTCATCAGCATTATTAACATAAAAAGTTGTGCAAGACCAATGAAATTTTGAGGATTTTATCAAATCCTTTTGTAACAAATTATCGATCTCTTTCTTGCAGAATTTTACCAGTTCAGCGTTCATCTGACAAGGTCGAGATTTAGTAGGAATATCATCCTCAGAGAAATTATCTTCATATGACAAAGTGACAATATGCTTTTTTCTATTCCAAAAAGCACTGGGATGCTCAGCACAAATATCAATAGCAATATTTTCGGAAATCAATTTAATCTTTTCCTACACTTTAGTGGAATTCAAAGTATCTAATATATTCATACTAAACAATTCCAATTGTAATGAATCAATATGTCTTTGCTTCATATCAATTAAAGCATTTATATCTCTAGTTATGGAATCTGTAACAAAAGTATAACTTATCTCTTTATCCTTATAAGTAGCAGAGAAACCTTTTGAGTCTATGCTAGTGAAAGGATAAATAGCGTTAATAAACGGTGTTCCAAATATAATTGGAGGATATAACTGATTTTTCACTAAGAAAAAGAAGTGAGGAATGCAGACTTTATTCTGACAAATACCAGTATTAGGTAATTTATACTCTATATCTAAAGCATGTCCCGATGCAGACTTTACCATATGAGTAGTTTTTTGAAAATATTAGATATGTACTAGACCTTCCTGAATACAGCTAACATCAGCTCTACTATCAATCATAGCAATGTTTGTAATAGAAAAACTATTCTCAATAAGAATAGTACATTTAATATACCATCTATGAGCAGTGACAATTTGCATCATTCCCAAAAACATATCATATTGAGAATTAATCTTAATAGGTTTTTCAGAAGAAATATCATTTTCAGAAATACCTTTGTTTTTATCATCAGATTTCTCAGCTGGAGAATTGATTTTCTCAATCTCAGTAATCCTATGATCACAAATCATTTGATTTTGTTTAAGAGATTTGATCTCTCGTTTCAAGTTTTCAACTTCAACCTTTAAATCATCGAAAGAAGAATCTCTTGCTGGAGTAGTATTTTTATTTAAAAGACGGTTATTAACCTTTATTAAAGAATAAGGAGCAGAATATTCAAATTCTTTTTTTGAGTTTTTAAAAGGTTTTGAAGAACTTGAAGAAGAAGTTGAACTATTACTTGCAGCCAAATTTATAATCTTTTCACGAAGTTTATCATCAGTAACTTCTTTTAAAAGTTCTATTACATTATCAGATGTAATAGTTTTCATGTTCAAATCTTGGAACTGAGATTGTAATTTATAAAATTCATCATCATCACAGGTACATGTATTACCTTTGCAAGCTGCATAAGTAATATCAATATATTTCTATCACTATCAGATAAATCAAGTAAATCTATTTCAGCTTTAGATTCTGACTCAGAATAATAATAATCAGATTCTGATCCAAAAGTGTATAACAAACCATAAACCTTATCACGTAACTCATTGTCTAGTTCTAAGGTTTTTAGCTTTTGAAGCTTACAATTTGGAGCTATATGGCCAAATTTTCCACATTTATAACACTTAATATCAGCAAGATCACGCTTAGACCTATTTTTGGTAAATCTAGTGGACTTGTGATGGGCTTTCTTAGCATCACGCTCTTCTTTGGATCTATAACTAGATATCTTTCTCTTATAAGGACTATCTGAGTTAGGGTATCTATGATACTTGTGTTTCTTCTTCTTATGAGTAGAAGTCTCGGGTAAACCGAACTGGGTGCAAAAATCTCCTAATTGGTTTCTTTCCTTAAGCTTATCCATCTTAAGCTGTCTAGATAATTTTAACTCATTGCACAGGTTTAACCCTTCCTACATGCAAATTCCTATCAGCTTACCATAGGTATAATCTTTGTACAGAATTTCACCAAAGCTACCTCTTAGAGTCTTTCTAACTCTTTCAGCAAATAAGGAGGGAAGGCCATCTATAAACTTAGCTTTCCAATGGTCGTACTTATTTTCTGGTAACTCCATAACTCTACTCATAAAGGTGTCTTTATACCATCTGAATTCACCTAAGGTCCTACATCTAAGACCATTAAGTAGAGTACGAATTGTCTCATGTTGATTGGTAAATCTACCATTGAAATGTTCTAATATTGTAAGAATAAGGGTATAAACATCATCTTCTCTATTTTTCACAAGAGTCATGCCTAAGTTATCAATTCCTTCGTCAGTGTCTATAGCATTAATAACCATTAACTTTTCATCAGCAGTCAAATAATTATCCCACCAGCCACGAAGTTGGCCAGTAAAACCTACAACAATTATTTTGCAAATAGTTCTATCTGTATTTTTCACACTCTTACGAATAGTTACATACATAAGCATTCTATGCGCAAGAATAGTCAATTGTCTATCAGTCAATCCATCAAGATTCCATTCATAAATTTTGGAACCACTATAAGACGTATTAGTCTGATTCCAATCACGTTCCTCTATTAAGACATCTTGAGGAGTAGGACGATCATAATAAAAAGTTTGCATTCTGGGTTTATCAGCATGCCTACTATTATTTTTGGGATAACCTCTGAGTTTATTAAACTCTGACCAAACTTCATTTTTGTAATCAAAAGTAGCATCTAATTTATCAGCAAAATCTTTTGATAAATCAATAGTTTTGATATTCAGACCGGATAACTCTTTATCAAGAAGTTCTTCTAAATCATTTAAAGATTTAAATTTAAAATTCTGAATCTCACGGGGTCTTTGAACATGAGTAAGAACAATTTGAGGTTCTGATTTGCTTCCTGACGTAGAGGCAATATCAGTTAAAATCTTGTTAGTACTCATATCTTTTATCAAAATTTTTAAATCGTCAAGTTTTTTATCAAGAAAACTGATTTGTTCACCCAAAACTTTAACATATAAACTCAAATAATTATTTTGAGAAATTAATTTATTAATTTTTGCGATGCTGACTGCAGCAACATCTTCATCAATAAATTTTTGAAATGCAGTAAATGTAATAGCTGTATTATTTGGTAAAACAAAAGGTGCTTGAGGAGGGTAAATAGCTTTAGTAATATTGCCACTCCCATCTTTGAAAGATCTTTCTAAAACCTTTATATAAAGCGGTAAATAAGTGGTTATAAACCAAGGAATAAAATACATAATTTGATTATGTAAAGCACGAGTTTCATAAAACTCTTGAAAAATATTATTTAAATCATCTTTACTATAAGTATCAAAAAACCAAGATTTAAACCGGTTCCATTTATCACTAAAAATTTCCTTTTGAATATAAATTCTAGCTTGTGACCCTCGACTAAAATCTATTTAGTGTGGGATCATTAAGTATCATTGGGGTTGAAATCCATTTCGGATGCAGAAGGAATATCCTTATCAGAAATATTATCACTATCCTGAACAATATTTGTTTGGGAGTTAATCTTAACCCTTTCAGTTGGCTTATCACCCATTTTGGTAGAAATTGTATGCAAAGATACAGCACGATTTCTAGCTGGTCCATAGACTGGTTCAACAGGTGAAATATATTGAATGTCAGGCAGCAGTCTACGATTAGTAAATGAATGCCTATTATAACTAGGACTAATAGCAGGCAAAAGTCTATTATTAGAAAATGACTGCCTATTATAAGTGGAACTATTATCATCAAATTGAATGCAAATCCTACCATCCGGATTTTGAGTAATATGAGAATATTTTGTATTACTGACAGCATTAGTAATCTGACTAGGGGATATAACCGAATCCAAAGTCCAAGTAGTCGAAAAATTAATTTCTTCCCACTTAATAGGTCTCCTCGTAGTGACCTTAGACTTTGCAAAATTGGTTTCTACTAATATAGTCTGATCGGATTATATTATCCGGGTGAGTCATACAAACCCGTTCTTATTATAAAACTATACTCACCAGTACTGGTAGTGCAGAATTTCAGCACTTTTCTGGTTATAGCACAGACGAGAACGTTTATAACTTCTCAAAGATCATAATCAAACAGATTATAGCTGTTGAAGATTAGGGTATATCCACGATGAAAGAAAGACAGATAAGCCTTAACAAGTTCCGTATGAATTTTACCTATTGGGATTATATCCAGACATTTGATAAAGTGCTCTACTATAATAATGATCGACACAAGCATACTTGGTTCGTAAAAGTATGTGCAAAGATATTTGCAGAGCCCATTCCAAATTAATTTTTAAACTGGTGGTCATACCACGGTCCGACGGTAAAGATATTACCTGATCCATTTCTCATGTTATACAAAGAATGGACAAAAATTTCTCCAGTTATAAATGATTTATACTACACAGATCATATATGTTACCTAAAAAAGATTGACCAGATATATTTCTTTCTGGAATTCTCTATTCCTTGGATTCATAAATAGACTCCAGAAGTTGGATTCACAGAGGAACAAATTCCTTGTTTATACAGAACATTTTATAACAATTTTCGGGATAAACTAATGAAAAAGGATCCCAAAATGAAGACGTTATACGGCCAAGAACTCTTGGACTCCATCAAAACAAAAATTCAAGAATATTCCAGCAACCCTCAAAAGGAGAAAGTTGATGATAGTTCAGTTCGGCATATTACCAGAAAAATCTCCTTTCAAGAAAGGGACAAAGAAGAAATGATCAACGACTACTTGGAAGAAGTAAAAAGAAATTTGCTTCATTCCATCAATCAGTATGAGAAATCAGACACTTCGATGCAAAGTGAGACCAGCAACGATGATATCGCAGATGATTCCCAACCGATAGAATCAGAGAAGATATTATCTGATGAAGCCTTACAAGAGGCAGAAGAATTCTTCCGCAAAATGAAAGAGATGAAAAAGCAACCAGCACAGTAAAGCCGCCGGACCCCACTGCACAGTGAAGCCGCCGGACCCAGCCGCTGGACCCCACTCAATAGTAGATAAATTATTTCAACAATAGAAACGGTGTTCATCAACAGTAGAAACACTATTTGCACAGTAGAAACACTGTACAGGGACCCATGTAGGATCCTATTTTACTGTTCATAGATTCTTTTTCTTTTCTAATTAAACGATTCATTCTTTCAGAGAAAGGAGGCAGAAGCCAAACCCCCATCTCTCTAAAATCTCTCTCTCTCTCTCAATTGTAATTAGAAGTTTGAAGTTTGTAATCGAAGAACAAAGTAAATAAAGTCTCCAGTTCTTTATCTTCAGGCCTTGCATCCCGGCCAAAAGGTATTTATTTTTACTTATAGTTTTTCTTCTAGTCTCTCCTCTCTGGCC
>AWOL01S0009749.1:41089-57546 GCA_000715115.1 Nicotiana otophora | reverse complement strand
AATACTCGATTTATAATCAACATCTCGGAACTCACAAGGATAATGAGAATTCCAACTCTTAAAGAAGAGTTTAGCCAACATACCTCACTTGGGCTTCCTTACACTCTAAATGTTCCGAAATTCTTAGCAACTTCAATCTATTTTAGAAATATAATGNGCCACAACAATATCAAAACTATACACAAAGCGGTCATACCGCCTCACCCCAATGTAAGCGGGTGTATGTGCAGTCCCACAATATCATAATCCCTACACAAAGCGGTTATGCCGCCTCACCCCATTATATATGCGGGTGGAGGTGTACCACAATCACAATATCTATACCATAATCCCCACACAAAGCGTTCATGCTGCCTCACCCCAATGTATGCGGGTGGAGGTATATCACAATCACAATCTCTACACAACTTGGCATAATACATTTCACATAAATCACGATTAGAAATTATAACATGTGGATACGTAATCCATAGTTTGGGACACATCCTCAATTAATAATTCAATATGATAAGAGCATTTGAAATACGAATTGAACATATATCTTCATCACAAAACTTATCGGAATACTCGATTTATAATCAACATCTCGGAACTCACAAGGATAATGAGAATTCCAACTCTTAAAGAAGAGTTTAGCCAACATACCTCACTTGGGCTTCCTTACACTCTAAATGTTCCGAAATTCTTAGCAACTTCAATCTATTTTAGAAATATAATGAATTAAATCAAAATTAGGAAGATGATCATGGTTCTAGCTCATTTGAGTATTTTATCAAACACTAGATGTGCATTAAGGTTTCAAGATCCTTTTATGGAGGATTCCATCATCCCACAACCTAACCTTTACCATTTGTAGCTCAACAATCTTTCTATACCCCTTGAAAATACATGCATGTAAAATAACCAACCCTCTTGCCCAGAAATTATCTTGCTTATTATCCATTCCTACACAAAATTCAAAATTGAGGATTAGGGTGTAGAATCTTACCTCTAGGATGAAGACCTAGTGAGTTTCCCTTCTCAATCTTCCAAAACTTGGGCAAGAATTGAAGAACAATTATTGGAGAACACATTCTCACTCTAGGGCACCCTCTCTCACTCTACAATGTCAGATAATAGCTCAAAATGACCCAAAGAGTGTATTTAACGAAATAGGGTCGGGTTTTAAAAATCCAAAAATAAAGCTCTGGAACAGGTTCTGCGGTCGCATATGCGACTGCATAATGGATATGCGGACCGCATATCGGTCGCATAATTGGTTACAAAATAGCCAAAAGAACTGCCTGTGTATGCGGTTACTATGCGGTCGCATAGTCGACCGCATAGCTGCTTCCAGAATAGCCATCTCCTGCTCACTTCTGCGGCCATTATGCGGCCCGCAGAGTGATTATGCGGTCGCATAATGGACCGCATAAACACACTTTTCCGGCAAAAGTTTCCTTTACTTTCCAGTGCATTGTTCAACCCAAAAATTCCAAGCCGCATCCTCAAACACGTAAGGCTAGTCCGGCACCATGAAACATTATTTCCTTTGCATATTTTACCGGGCTTTATACTTAAGTACTTCAAAATTTTCCGGGGTGTTACATTCTTCCCAACAATAATGTGTACAAGAATCTCAATAATAACAAAATAAAAGTGAATAGCTCAACAATAAAGATATCTCAACAATTAACAACTTCGCCTCAATGTGATAACGGCTTTTAAAACTTCAACACCAATAACACAACAAGAAGATATTCCATGAAATAACAACTTCAAGTAAGATAATTCAACAATTAAAAAAATAACAAGATAATAAGGAAGGAAATAACTTCAACTACAACATATAAGAGCAAAATAACAAGTAAGATGTGGAAGAAGTGTTAACAATATCAATAAAGCATGTAAGGGTAGATTAACACATGTAAGGGTAGATTAACAATGAAAGATATAACATGATATGTAAATTCAATTAAAGGCATGGAAAGAGTCTAAATACCTAAACTGGTCAATTATTATATATAGCTCGTGTACCCACCCATCACATTGCATACACTACTTTCACATAACATAAATAGCACAATCAACTTAAATCCTAAGGGGTAGTTTCTCTCACACAGTGTTAGGCAAGATACTTACCTCAAACAAGCTAAATCAACTCGCTAGTAAGACTTTCCCGTGCATATCCAACTCTGGACGACTCGAATCTAACCAAAATAACTTAATACCATAAATACAAACCATAGGAAACTATAGCGGATAATAAAGTTGCAATCTTTAAAGAAACTCAAAAAATCAACTCAAAAATTCAACCTCGGGCCGCACCTCGGAACCTGGCTAAACTTATAAAATTCGAACACCCATTCAATAACGAGTCCAACCATACTAATGTAATGACCCGATCGGTCGTTTGAGCAATTGAACTTCTGTTCAGATATTTGAAATATTGAGTAGTTTCGTTATGTCATTTATGACTTGTGTGTAACATTTGAGGTTAATCGAAATTTATTTGATAGGTTTCAGCGTCTCTTCTTCAAGCATAAGTGGTCCCACATTTAGCAAATAATCTACAAATTCAGTTTTGATTGAATCATTAAATCTATATTGAAATTACGGAGTCATAGCAAAAAGAATCGTCGAATTCGAACATCATATGAGAGAGTTTTATGCTCATTTTCGTGTCGGAAAAGATTGCCATTTTTCTGGGACAGAGGCAAATCGCAAGTATCAAATGCGATTTATAAGTTTCATGTCTCAAATGTGACTTGCCTGGACAGATTCTAAAATGGGGGTTTCGGCCATTTTTAACACATTTGGAACTATGGAGCTCGGATTGAAGCGATATTTGAGGCGATTTTTACCATATGGATTAGGATAAGTGATTCTAACTCGGTTTATGTTAAATTACATGAATCTATTGTTGTTTTTATTAACAAATTAGTGTTTTGGTTTGAAAATGGTAGAAAATGTTATAGACTTTAATTGAGGATTTGAAGGCCGAGTTGTGTTCAGATTTGAGTAATTTTAGTATGGTTGGATTCGTGGTTGAATGGGAGTTCGGATTTTATATTTTTTTGTCGGATTCTAAGACGTGGACCCCCACCGTTGACTTTTCAAGCAGAGTTGGAAATTTTTATAAATTATTAAATTGTAAGCATTGGAGTGTATTTTGATTAATTTGCACGTTGTTTGACTAGTTTCGGATCGTTTGGCTTGGAATTGAGGAGATAGGAATGCGTTCGGAGGTTGATACGCGTGGAATAGAATTTTTGGAGTATTGTTTAGCTTGCTCGGCATTGGATACGGCTTGTTTGAGGTAAGTATTTTACCTAACTTTGTTGAGGGAATTTTTTTACTAATTGCCATTGTTTGCTACATGCGGGGGTGATATATATATGAGGTGACAAGCATATATGCATGTGCTAGGGTTAAACATGCTCGGGGGTAAATTATACGATTAATTGTGCTTTGTAGAATTATGTGATATTCTTGTTTCATGTCTTCTTTGACTTCTATATTTCTATGGATACGAAATCAAATGCTAGAAACCATGATTTGGATCATTATAATTTGATTAAAATATTGACAGACTTTTTATGAAATTATTGATGTGTTAAATTCGATCGTTATTATACTTAATCACAAATACATCGCTACGACCGTTATTCTTGAGATTTTGAATTCTATATTTGAGTTGAAGATAATTTTTTAGACTTGTTGAAATATTGAATAATAAAGTACTTGCGGTTTATTGAATTGTTATTGGATTGAAAGTTGTGATTGATGCTCAATTGGAACATACGCTTAAACACTCTCCTTGATATTATTTATGCTTCCTACCTTACTTGTTAATGATATACATGTGCTTGGTAAGGAAGAGTGTAAAGCACGAAGAGTGATGTCGTGCCATTCATATATATTATTATGCACGAAGGATAATACCGTATCATTTTATTTACATTACCATGTGAGGATGAGAGTAAAAGCACGAAGGGTGATACCGTGCCATTCATATATATTATTATGCACGAAGGATAATACCGTGCCATTTAATTTACATTATCATGTGAGAATGAGAGTAAACTCACAAAGGGTGATGCCGTGTCATTTCAATTATATTATTATGCCATCATGCACATTATCATGTAAGGATGAGAGTAAAAGCACGAAGGGTGATGCCGTACCATTTCAGTTATATTATCATATTTTATATTATATATATTCATGGCACGAAAGGTGTTTCCGTGGGCAGGGACGAGAAACATACATTATATTGTGATATCTTTTCGTTGTGTATACATTCATGCCTTTATCTTGAGCTGCTATTGTGCACCTATGTTTTCAATGTGATTTGTAGTCGTTCTGTCTGTGTCCTCTACACCAATTGTTGTTGTGCTATCCATGCCTTTTATCTTTTTTAACTTGCAATATAATGATTTTCTTCTTCTTTGTTATATTTGCATTTAAGCCGTCTACCATGCTAGTTAGTGAAATTTATATTCTTCTTTCCTAATTGTTGTCATAATTTCTATGCCTTCCACCTAGTCTGTTATCGTTATCCACATGTACTGTCTTGTTCGTTATTGCTACATGTGTATTTTTTACTTTATTGTTATTGTTATTGGTATTTCTCCCACCTAGTTAGTATTATTATATGTATGCTCAGTGAGAAAGAGATAAGTGCACGGAGGGTGTTATCATGCCAATTGATTTGATTTATAAATATACATTGGGTGAGAATGAGATAAATGCACGAAGGTATTACCATGCCAGTCGATTTGATATCTTGAATATATTTCTCATACTAGGAGAGTTATGAATTGAAGGAGATAAATGTACGAAGGTGTTACCGTGCCAGTCGATGTGATATCTTGAATATATTTCTCACCAGGAAAATTATGAATTTACTACTGCAATTTCTCCTAGTAATCATTTACTGCCTGGCACAGTTGTTTTATTGTACCCTTAACTGTTATGCTCTATAACTGCTTCCATTACAAGTCTACTGTACAGGCTATAAAAGTGAGTATCGTTTAACTAAATATTCTCGTCACTACTTCGACGAGGTTAGACAACATACTTACTGGGTACATGTGGTCGATTGTACTCATACTATACTTCTGCACCTTGCATGCAGATTTTGGATGGTGATGTTGCTGTGTATAGTGGGAGCTGACATTGAAGATGTATCTGCGATCCGATTATAGTTGCCTCTTGTCTTTGGTAGCTTTGAAAATTTTTAATCTGTTCGCGTTTATTTCAACAGATGATGTATTTTTTTTCATGCCAGGTTTGCAATATTCTAAATCTTAGAAGCTCATGATTTGTAATACCAGTCCTTGGATAAGGTATAAAGGTTCAGCTATTTTATCATTTATTTTCCTCGATAAATCTAATTAAATTAGATTGTAGTCAATTGGCTTACCTAGCAAGTTGGGTTAGGTGCCATCACGACTAGTTGAATTTTCGGATCGTGACAACTAAAATTATCCAATTTGACCTCAAATCAACCTTCAAATCCTCAATTTATAGTTTAGAATTTTTTTCACAAAAATCCCCATTTTTTCCAAATCAAAACACTAATTAAATGATAAAAGCAATGATAGATTCATGAATAAAAAAGAAAATCCGAGTCAAAAATACTTACCCCGATCCAATCCTTGAAAAATCTCCTCGAAACCAAGCTCTCTAACTCAAAGTGTAGAGAATGAAATAAACCCTCGACTCTAACCCTTTTCTACCCAGTTATCCGCTTCTGCGGACATCAGGTCGCTTCTGCAACTCCGCACTTGCAGAAAACTCCATCGCGAGCGCACACCTGCGCATGATTCTCCGCACCTGCGAACAGAGTTCACCAAGCCCAAATTCGCCTCTGCGACTTAGATGCCTCTTCTGCGGTGCTGCGCCTGAGACCATACCATCGCAGGTGCAATTGCACCAGAACTAAGCAGGCATAGCAAATCTTCCAAGGCTAAAATGAATCCGGATTCAATCTGAATCACACCCGGGGTACCGGGACCCCGTCCAAACATACCATCAAGTCCCAAAACACATAACGAACTTACTCGAGGCCTAAAATCACATCAAACAACATCAAATCTACGAATCACACCCCATTTCAAGCCTATTGAATCAATATTCAACTTTTACAACTAATGTCGAATCATATCAAACCAACTCCAAATGAGCCCAAATTTTGCACACAAGTCATAAATGACACAACGGACATATTTCAACTTTTGAAATTGAAATCCGGACCCAATATCAATAAAGTCAACTATCGGTGAAACTTCTCAACCTTCCAAACCTTCAACTTTTCAACTTCGCCAATTCAAGCCAAAACGACCTACGGACCTCCAAATCAATATTCGGACATACTCCTAAGTCCAAAATTATCATACGGAGTATCGGAATCATTAAAACTTTATTCCGGAGTTATCTACACAAAAGTCAAACTCCGGTCAACTCTTTCAACTTAAGCTTCCAACTTTGGGACTAAGTGTCCCAATTCACTCCGAAACTCACCCGAAACCGAGCCAACCACCCCGGCAAGTCACATAACAACAAATTAAAGAACGGAAAAAAATTACTCAAAGTGTCCCAATATCAAAATACCTTTTGTTATTTTGATATATGAGTTTTATTTTGATACATTACTCACAAGAATATTTCAGTTGATTTATGATCTTCACACTTCTTAATTTGAGGAAATAATTTGGAATCGAATAAGTGATATATATTTTTCACGATTACTCATAGATTTGCAATTAACACAATTAAAAAAATTGAGTCTTTAATCTTTAGTGATTTGGAAATGAAGACATTCGTCCTATAACTCCTAAAAATGGATTAACGACAATGTACATATTCTAACATAAAGTGTGTTCTTGATTTTTTCCATTAGATTAAATTTGACAAGGAGTAAGTAACTAATATTTTTGTTCCTTAGACAAAATCTCAAAACTTGACCTTCTCCAAGTATCCTCAATGACTTGATCCTCTGAAAATTGCCATGAAATATCGTGAATTATAATATATTAATGACATTTTAGATATGTTATACATCATTAGTTTATATATCAAAATTTTCTTCCTTTGTTAAACTTCTATTTAATTAGTATTGTAATAAATGAAATGGAAGGACTATATACCAACTACAAACTTTATTATTTTTTCTCCTCTTCAAGTCATTCCTACTTCTGTGCCTTCTTGCAGTAACCGTCTTTTCCCTTTTAATTTATATTAAAGTTCAAGCTAAAAAAAATAAAAAGATAAAATAAAATAAAATAAAATAATTAATGGATCAGCTTTGCAAATTCTAAACTATTAGAGTTATTTTCTATGGATTAATTAATATTTCTATTATAAGTGATTACCTTAAGTTATTTAAAGTAATCACTTCCCTAGGAGTGATGATTGATGTATTGGTGGAAAGATATATTCGCCACGTGCACTAATGATGTGCTGACAGGGTGCCATAAGAGTTGATGATAGGCTATAATTATGTATTTTAGTCGCTTATTACACTCTAATTTACTGTACTTTAATTGAGTTGAGCTTTAATCGCTAGTGTTTTGCACTAATTATGTATTTTATGCCTTGTAGGAGTGATTCCGAACTATATAGATGTTATGGAATGAATTCAAGTGATTTGGAGCTTTGAAGTCTGAGTAAAAGCCCAAGGAATTAAGCCGGGATCATGTTCGGGGATCAACGGATGAAAGGGCAACGACACAAAGAATCGAGCAGGCATATTGCGCATTGTCTAGCTATTTCAAAGGGCTACAACTTTCATGTTTTACATTTTTCTAAATTCTCAACATAACAAGATTAAAAGTGCGCGGTAAGTTCGCGGCCGTGCACTGACCGCGCATATGGGGCAGAAAGTGTGAAAAGTGTGCGGCCAAGTGCACGGCCGCGCACGTCCTGCCCGGGAAAAGTGTCCTTTTTTGCGTAGGAGAAGGTATAATTGTTTGGGCCCGACCCTACTTGGTATATATACATGGAAAAACGGTATTTTGAGTACTTTTGACATACTTTAGATCTGGGATTCGAACTAAGGAGGCAAGAACACACTAGGAGCAAGGCGAAGAATTCTTCTACGAGATTTTTACTTCCTTCTTCCTATTTTTATTATTGGTTATGAATTCTAATATTGTAGTTATGCATACAATTATGAGTAGCTAAACTCTTTATTCTAGGGTTTGATGAAACCTCTTGGAGGATGAATCTTTTTTGTGTTTAATATAAATTTGCCGTTGAAATTTTCTCTACTTGTTCTTCTACGGGATTATTGTGGTTGATTGAAGGGCCCTCAATCGGCTATACCTATTTAGTGTGTATTACTCGGAAAAGGGTACACGTTTAGGTAGTTGTTGAACAACATCACTCCTAACGTATATGAGGGATCAATACGGAGGGTTTAAAGGTAGTTTTAGGAATAACGAAACCTTGGTGCGATTGTAGTGAGCGGTAAACTAGTGCTAACTAGCGTAATTCGGAAGAATATGTTTAGTAAATTGTTATATTTACTTGGAAGCGAATTACACCTAAAATGCTCACGATCGGTAGAGAGTATCTAGACGAATTTGTAGCAGACGTAGTAGGGAGGATTACGATAAGAGGAAAAGTTGTAACTCTAGATCTTCCTAAACTTGTCTACAATAGTTGCTTTGTTAGTAATAAAAATTTACAGCTTTTTAATTACCTTGTTATTTGTTAGTAAACACTCAAGTCATTATTCAATCTTGTTGGAAGTTGATTATTTGGATTCTTGCTGAACTAAAAGTTGTGATTAGTACGTTAATTGCCTGTGGGATTCGACTCCGGACTTGTAAACCGGATTATATTTGCAACGACCGCTTAGTCCTTTTGATAAAGCATAGTTGGGCGTGATCAAATTTTGGTGCCATTTTCGGGGAACTAACGGTGTAGCTATAGGTGTACATATTTCTAGGTTGTATGTTTGAACTTATATTTTTGTTTTCTTGTATTTGATTATTTTTTTAAAAAAAATTATTTTTGATATGAGAGACATGGCATCTTGGAATTATGAGAGTTTTGATGTTGGTAATTTTATTTTTGATCCTCCTTATGCATATTGTGGAGGAAACCACCCATTGCAAAATTATCAAAATATTCCCGAGAGCGAGTTATGTACACCAACTCAATCTTATGTCTGGAATGTGTGTGATATGTGTGGTGGTCAAGATGGTCACTTTTATGGTTGTGATTATATGTCTTATCCTCCCCAACCCCTTACTATGATAGTTCTACTTTTTCTGGTGAAGCTAATAGGAACAAAGAACCCAGGGAAGCTGACTTGAAGGAGATCAAAGATATGTTAAAGTGTTTCATAGAACAATATGATAAGAAACCACTACAGATACAAATGCAAGAGGCAACTATTCACAACTCGGAGGCTCAAGCGAATAAACTAATTAAACCTTGTAAAGCGTAACAAGTTTACATTGTGGATAGTAGCCAACAAGAGCATGAATTGGCTGCAGAAATTGCCATTATAATGGAGGAGTTGAGAGTAGAATATGACCAAACCAATCAACTATAATTTGAGGATGCCGATATTGTAGAAGAGATACTAGAGTCAACCAAGGACATTGATGATACATATTTAGTTGACTCTAGTGTCATTAGTGTTGAGGATGTAGACAGTCCCAATGTTCATGTAGTTGAGTGCATTGGTTCACACTCCAAGTATTTTTCCACATTGTGTTTGGATGATGATATAGAAATAGAGCCATCCGAGCCACTTGAGGAGTCAAGGAATAAGGAACAAGATGCCTACATTCTGGAATTCTTCTTGCCAGAAAGTCGGGAATACACATCTCATCTAAAGGCCAAGAAGTGCAGAATACTACATTGTTTTATTGGTCCAGTCAGATTCTTTCCACCACCTCAGGAGCATGATCATATAGCAGAATCAAAACTTGAGGTCCAATTCAAAAGTTCAAAGTGGAGGCAGAGAGTGATTCGCGTCGTGCCGCGACGTTAAATCAAGCGCTTGTTGGGAGACAACCCACCTTTACTGATTTTTTTTATTGTATTATGTTTGTAGTGTCAATTTTTGATTTTCTAGTAGTATGGAAAGCAAAGCTATTGGAAGAATGCATCATCAAACCAGATGGTTGGAACTAAGTGTGAGCTACTCGCACGAAGGACCAGGCCTGGGAGAAGTCTGAGTACCCCATGAGCTGCTAGTGCTTCGGCCTTTGGCCTACCAGGGAGTTTCTTTTACCCTCTTATTAGTTATGATGTGTATTGGTGACAATGCACAATTTTAAGTATGAGGTGGGGAGATTATCTGGGTAACTTTCTATGCTACTTTAGCTGTGTTAGTTTAATTGAATAATGCTTTTTTTTTTAAAACAAAGATTGGACTTTTCCCGACGATGGATCTATTAGACAATTTTCTTGAGGGATTTAAGTCTAAAGAAAAAAAGACAAAAAGATTTTCTTTTGTTAGGAAGTGTAGCAATTACCCCTTAGTTTTTATTTGTGTCGCGGTTCTTTTCCAAGGGTTTTGTTTGAACTGGGTATAGCTAGTTTTATTCTTTTTAGGAATATGATCCATTGTACTGTGTTTTGAATTGAAGCAATATCTCTTGACTTTGTTATGCCTTGAGAATAGTGAGTACTTTGGCAGTGATACTTAGGCTCAGTTTTTGACTCTTATAGAGGTACCTTAAATTATATGATCTTAACTTTGCTTAACTGCTTTGACCAGAGTGTCTTGATGAATCCAATCCTGAGTGAGTTATGTGCCATGTGTGTGTGAGGTTTGGGAGTTATTCTACATTGCATTTGATGCCTAGAACTTGCCCCATATGTTTGCAAAGCGAAATAGTAGTTTTGTTCAGTCTTGGAAGTGATATAGGCATTTCTTTGTTGAGCCAGATATGTATATTTTACCCACCTAATTGTTATGTAACGTAGTTAACCCCTTTGAGCTTGTAATCCTATTTCTTTGGCAATCACATTACAAGCATTACCCATTTATTTGAATTAACCATCTATTTGAATCTTCTAACCTCTCATGAGTACTTGAATTGTTATGAACTGCGTAAAAGTTAAAGTGTGGGGTGATTGGTTTGGCTTTTGAGTGGAACTAATGAAATAAGGAGAAAGGTGCATTGTTTTGAAAAAATAAGAGCCACTTGAATTGAAAAAGAAAGAAAAGGAAAAAATAGTTGTATTGCTGTGAAAACAAATATTCCTTGATAAGTGGTGACTCTTGATGTAATTGTGCTTAAATAAGTATGGAGTTAATATATATTGATGTGAAGGTAGAGTTATGGTTTCACATAAGTGTGGGTTTTTAAATGTTAAAGTGTATGTATTAAAGTGCTTAGGGAGGTGTAGTCACTCTTATATCTAAATGTATCCTACCCGTCCCGCAGCCTACATTACAACCAAATAAAGTCCTACTTGATCTGAGACTGAATGAGCTTGATTAGTAGAGTAGTACACTATGGGCAAGCCTATGGTGCATCTTTTGGGGCATATGAATGTTATTTCTGAGAGTGAGTGAATACTTTCTGTCTTGAGTTCCTAAGTGTTCTTAAATTTTATTGTGTGGAACTACTCTCTTTTGTTGTGTGAGGGCACTTGATTCATGAAGGAAAGGTAATATCAGTGACCTCTATGTTAGAGTAAGTGGGTGAGTTGAGAATAATGTGTGGTACTTGTGAGTCAAATCTTGAGGTGAAGATGTGACGCTTTTGTGCTTAGTCTATTTTAAATATTGTTGGTGTGATGAGTTAGGAAAATTATTTAAAAAGGTCGTGTCTATATAAAGTGTAGTTTGATTGCTCGAGGATGAGCAATGGTTTAAGTGTGGAGTGTTGATGATAGGCTATAATTACGTATTTTAGTCGCTTATTACACTCTAATTTACTACACTTTAATTGAGTTGGAGTTTTAGTCGCTAGTGTTTTGCACTAATTGTATATTTTATGCCTTGTAGGAGTGATTCCACACTATGTAGATGTTATGGAATGAATTCAAGTGATTTGGATCTTTGAAGTCTGAGTAAAAGCCGAAGTAATTAAGTTGGGATCGTGTTCGGAGATCAACGGATGATAGGGCAGCGAAATAAAGAATCGAGCAGGCATATTGCATATTGTCTAGTAAAATACACATAACATTTCGCTCAGAACTCCGTTTGGGCTTCACAATATATTTGTGGAAAGATACTTTAAAGGGATACAACTTTTGTGTTTTACGTTGTTTCAAATTCCCAACCGAATAGGGTACAAAGTGCGCGGCAAGTGCGCAGCCGCGCACTGACCGCGCATATGGGGCAGAAAGTGTGAAAACTGCGCGGCCGCACACGTCCTGTCCGGGAAAAGTGTCCTTTTTCGCGTAGGAGAAGGTATAATTATTTGGGCCCGACCCTACTTGGTAATATATACATGGAAAAACGGTATTTTGAATACTTTTGACATACTTTAGACCTAGGATTCGACCTAAGGAGGTAAGAACACACTAGGAGCAAGGCGGAGAATTCTTCTACGAGTTTTTCACTTCCTTCTTCCTATTTCCATTATTGGTTATGAATTCTAGTATTGTAGTTATGCATACAATTATGAGTAGCTAAACTCTTTATTCTAGGGTTTGATGGAACCTCTTGGAGGATGAATCTTTTTTGTGTTTAATATTAATTTGCCGGTGAAATTTTCTCTACTTGTTCAACTACGGGATTATTGTGGTTGATTGAAGGGCCCTCAATCGGCTATGCCTATTTAGTGTGTATTAGTCGGGAAAGGGTACACGTTTAGGTAATTGTTGACCAACATCACTCCTAACGTATATGAGGGATCAATACGGAGGGTTTAAAGGCGGGTTTAGGAACAACGAAACCTTGGTGCGATTGTAGTGAGTGGTAAACTAGTGCTAGCTAGCGTAATTGGGAAGAATACGTTTAGTAAATTGTTATATTTACTCGGAAGAGAATTACGACACCTAAAGTGCTCACGATCGGTAGAGAGTATCTAGGCGAATTTGTAGCAGACGTAGCAGGGAGGATTCCGATAAGAGGGGAAGTCGTAACTCTAGATCTTCCTAATTTTGTCTATAACAGTTGCTTTGTTAGTAATAAAAAATTACATCTTTTTAATTACCTTGTTAATTGTTAGTAAACACTCAAGTTATTATTCAATCTTGTTGGAAGTTGATTATTTGGATTCTTGTTGAACTAAAAGTTGTGATTAGTACGTTAATTCCCTGTGGGATTCGACTCCAGACTTGTAAACCGGATTATTTTTACATCGACCGCTTAGTCCTTTTTATAAAGCATAGTTGGGCGTGATCAAGAGTCATAGCAATAAAGAACAATGAAGGTTAGGAGAAGCATGAGTAAAACACCCATAAGATTGCTTACAAGGATACCACACATGACAACTGGGAAAAACGAGACAGGCGCGGTATGGATAATTAAAGACTACAAGGAAGGAAGCTCCATTAAAAGCCACGAATATGAAAAAACTGACATAATCTGTAATTTTGCGCAATTGACTATTATTACCATAACTGTTACAAATTACCCAAGTAACAAGCAATCGATGTAATAAATATTAGTAATGGACAAGAATTAAGTAGGGAAAATATTTACATATTTGTAACCTTTTATAAACCGCTCTTACCATATTTTGTACGATCATGAAGGAATTCACAAAATTATACTATCAGTCATTTATATTTTATTCTCTGCCAATTGAAGAATATAGTTCTCTCCTCTTGGAAGGAAGCTACAAATATCAATAAGATTTCTTTTTCGTTATTCTCTCACTATTTCATTTTTAATATTTCTTATTCATCTATATTATAAAAAGTGAAATAAAATTGATTATTAGAAACCCCAATTATTCTATATTTTGCTTTGACCACAAAAATTATTTTTTGATAAAACAAATTAGTTTCGTTACTGGAAAATCTAGTAATATTTTCACATTCCATATTTTGTCTTTAGAAATAAATTATATCTACTACTAATAAAATTATTCAAGTGGGTGATGGAGAAAAAGGAAGAAAATAAGGAGGAACTCCTCCACAACGCACATCAACACATACTCCACCACGTTCGCGAGAAAATTCATATGTTATATCTGCTAATAGTAATGCTGGAAAACAAATTGACGAAGAGTCAAATGAGAAATATAACTTGAAGCAATATATTACTCAACAGATTGGTGAAGCCTTGCGTGCTTTCGCAAGTAGGCTGCCAAGTGTTGTTCAGGATCCACCACTAGCGAACACAACTGTAGAAAATCCTCATTCAGGGCTTAAAAATATTGGAAGTCGGGAAATACCAAATTATTCTGGAGCCGGAGGGCCAGGTACGCTAAATAACTATAATTTAGAAAATCTAGTACTGGCCTTGTATAAACATCTCAAGGAACAAAACGAGCGGATAGAGCAGATACCGGGAGTACCACCCGTGATTAAAAGAGTGGATATTGACAAGTATTCACAACAATCATGGAAGCCAAGTGCAGCACCATTACCAATACCAAAAAAGTCATGTGACTCAGACTTGATAATGGGGTTCTCGTATTTTCATATGATGGCATGATAGATGCGGTGAGTCGTGTGGGATTGAGATTTGCATGTACAAGGTGGCGATTCAGTTTTAGAGGGAACGTCATGAATTTTAGAAATCGTGGACAGTCTCAGATGTTTAGATGAATGTTATTACTACTTGGAATTACCTGAGAAGGGTGCGTATTTTAGAAGACGCGATGTATTTTGGCTTACAGATGCTTCATTTGTATTGTTGTACTCGCCTGGTTGATCAACTGCTGATGTTCAGATTTTTCTATGTGGCACGGAAGAATAATAGAAGTATTTCTCGTGAGAAGATTGCGTATAAGGGAGGTGTTAGTCATTCAGGTGGTAGAGGTAAAAACAGATATGGTGATTCAACTGCCCAAAAGAAAAGCTGCCTAGAAGTCCGAGAACCTTTAGTACGGTACTCTACCCCCGAACCAGCAGCCTTCGCGCCAAGCAAGACCGCCCTTGTCCTGTGTTCTAGGAATTTGGAAACTATGAGGGTTTTCAGAGGCAGATTGTTCCTTTGTTGTGGACTGTGAAGGTATAGCCAAAGTTAGACAACTAATAGCATGTGTTATGGTTAGGTAATTGTGAACTTTTGGAGGGTTATTTATCTATTTGTGGATTACCGGAGTTGATTTGGGGGTCCCATTGTTAAGCCAAATGAGGTTGTATATTCTACATCGGGTCGGATTTGTTCACTCAACACAGCTATTGTGAAGGATGTGTCATCGGTTAGAGTCGATCTTATTCGTGTCAGTTGGATTCCATGTATTGCTCTTAGATGTTGCAATGGGTTGTGAGGCTATTGAATATTTACACACATGGTGCGTTCTGTCTGGGTGTTGTGGCAAAATTTGATCGAGATGGTTCTTTTAGTGTTGAATAGTTGATTGCACCTTGGTTATTGTTTTTCTGGGTTGTGGTATATTGTGCTATTCGTTTATCCATGGTTATGGTCATGCATTTTGTGTATTTGATGTTGATTTACATATGGTTGTTGATTTTTAACATTATGACTCGAGGTATTTCATGTGGACCGGTGTTTGGATTGGGTCACGCATCGTGGAGGAGTTATGTTGGGATATGATCTTTTTTGTTGATTTTGTGTGATTTGGTTCTCCTTTGGGTGATGGGTTCCTAGCATTGCGCTTGTGGTGGTATTTGTCAAGCTTGCGGGACAGTTCTTTCATTTGAGTCATTTTCCATTTTTGGGTATATTTGAGTTATTGCGTATTGGTGCGAGGATTGCACGGTTTATGGCTCTAGGTAGTATTGATGCGACGTGCCATTAGAGCAGATTGTATTTGATGTGACGGGGTCATTGGACCTGGAATGAGTGCTATCGAATTTGATTACGGTATGTTTTGAAGGATAATATAGAAAGTTAGCTTATAATTTGGTAATGGATCTTGCCGAGAGAGAGAGAGCTCCATGACTTGTTGATCTGATGAGTGGTTATGAGTTTCTGCGTGTTTATTCCATCATTAGCAGTGTACGAAGGTTTTGGATTTATTTGATATGAGGTTTGTTACTGGTGCCAATATTGTGACTTACTATTTCGCTTTTTAGTGTATGTCCTATTTACTAGCTATCGCTTTTGCTTTGCATCCTTCCTCTGGATTTCACGGTGTTCTTATTTTTCTTATGATTGTTGTGGCGGTACTAATATTGTCTCCCTTCACTTTATCTCCCCTCTCCCTTTGCTTTGCATCTTTCTTCTGAATTTCGTGGTATTGCTATTTATCTTATGAGTGTTGTTGTGATACTAATATTATCTTATGAGCCGAGGGTCTTTCGGAAACAGCCTCTCTACTCCTTCGGGGTAGGGGTAAGGTCTGCGTACACACTACCCTCCCCAGACCCCATTAATGGGATTCTACTGGGTTGTTGTTGTTGTTGTTGTT
>AWOL01S0009749.1:14051-39287 GCA_000715115.1 Nicotiana otophora | reverse complement strand
CGGCCTAAGAAGTATTGGGGAGAGGTGATCAGGCAGGATATGGCGAAGCTCCAGATTTCTGAGGACATGACACTTGATAGGAAGATGTGGAGGTCGAGTATTAGGGTTGTAGGTTAGGAGGTAGTTGAGTCGTGCCTTACTTCGTACTATTGTGGGACTATCCATTTAGGGGTTTTGTCTAAGATAGCTAGTGCCAATATTGTGACTTACTATTTCGCTTTTTAGTGTATGTCCTATTTACTAGCTATCGCTTTTGCTTTGCATCCTTCCTCTGGATTTCACGGTGTTCTTATTTTTCTTATGATTGTTGTGGCGGTACTAATATTGTCTCCCTTCACTTTATCTCCCCTCTCCCTTTGCTTTGCATCTTTCTTCTGAATTTCGTGGTATTGCTATTTATCTTATGAGTGTTGTTGTGATACTAATATTATCTTATGAGCCGAGGGTCTTTCGGAAATAGCCTCTCTACTCTTTCGGGGTAGGGGTAAGGTCTGCGTACATACTACCCTCCCCAGACCCCATTAGTGGGATTCTACTGGGTTGTTGTTGTTGAGGTTTGTTACTGGTACTGGATTTGCTATTGGGCAGCTATTGTGGTCGAAAGTTTTCTTTGAGAAATTGGGTTATGTTGTATATCATGCGATTATATCTTGGGTTATGTGCTCCGACCTTGGGGAGCGCAATCGGCGCTCAACAGAGTTACCCTGGTCGAGCAAGCCTGCACAGTGCCGTCTACCCAACTCACCCACAAATAAGGAGACGAATGCATTTCATTAATTAGTCAGTAAGAAGTCATGTGAACAACACCATTTCATTTCCATTAGTTACATCCTTAACAAATATTCAAAACAGTACATTGTACAATCATAGTTAAAGTGGGAGAGATGATAGGATTACAACATTTTTAGTTTCAAATTTCCCAAAACAGACACAACCCACACTATGTCTACGGAGCCTCTAACAGGAACATAGAGTGCTATACCTAAAAATGCTATGTACAAAGAATAGAATATACAGGACCCCGAAATGAAGTGGGGCTCACCAATCAATTAAGGAGATGGTGTCGTGCTATCACTGACCAATACCACCTGCTATGGAACCACTTACATCCATTAAAGATGCAGCGCCCCCGGCAAAAGGGACGTTAGTACATATGGAATAGTACTAGTATGTAAAACTAAACACCCTCCCAATAGAACGAGCAAAAAAAAATGGAGAATAAAACATGATATCAATAAGAGACTCAAACAGTATCAAAGTGTCACATTAGGCGAAACGTAAATTTCAAGTAGGTTTCGGTAATTTAAGTTAGGAGATCTTTAGCACCGATATACCACCATATTTTAGCACGGAGTCCGATCTCAGCCCCACCGGCTAAGGCATCTCACCCCGAGACTTACACTCACAATACCACCATGTGTGTGACATGGCGTCCGATCTCAGCTCGATCGGCGAAGCCGTTTCACCACAATGTCGTGTGGGTCGACATTACATCACATCTAGCTAGAAATAATCTCATCCCATTTAAGGGGAAAACATCTCAACACACCAATCCCATCCCATATAAGGGGAAATAGTCTCATCACATTAACACGGGGATTTGCCCCTCAATCACTCCTACACCGGCACGTGTAGTTTCGGGGTTAGGTTGTTCCGACCTACCCTTCCTCGGTGGCTAATCGATACTCCCAAAGCATTTGTTATTAAAAGTATTTACCACTCAATTCATATTCTTTTACATGTCATTCATTTTATTGACATCATTGGTCATAACGCAATATCATTCTTGGCACATTGGCCGTACTTCATAATTCAAGCTCACTATTCTATTTTCAATCATTATCATGGATAATCAACAACAAGGCCTTTCAAATTTGGACTTTAAACACATACTTGAGCAAATTAGGGTCTTAGGTACATATGATCTCTTATACAATTTGATGTGATCACTTTCATTTGGACTTGACTTGAAGTCACAACATTTTAATACATACTCATACTTCAAATACTCTCCCGAAGAATAGCACAATACAATAAGAACATTCCGGAACACATTTGAACATATTCATATATATACATCATCTGACGTCAAACTTATTCAGAAAAGTCAACTCATAATGGACAACTCGGGACTTACAAGATCAATATGGGAATTCAATTCTAAGAGAAACGTTTAGCCAACATACCTTGCCTCAATCCCTTTTAATTTACTAAAATATTTTGGAGATTCTAGCCACTTCGATCTATTTAGAGATATTGTAAAATTGAACACAAATTAGGAAGGAGTTCATAATTCTAGCTCACTTGAGCATTTTATCAAACACTAGGTGTGTATTAAGGTTCCAAGGTCCTCCTATGGTGGATTCTATCATCCCAATACCCAAATCTTACCCAAAAGAGCTCAACAATCTACCCACTACCCTAGATGGTATATGCATATAAAATAAACAACTCCCACACCCCAGAATTTACTTGGCTTATTACCTATTTTCAGTTAAAATCACGAAATTGAGGGCTATGGAGCAAAAACTTACATCTAGGATGAAGACTTAGTGAATTCTTCTTACAATTTCTTCAACTTTGAGCAAGAATTGATGGATTATGGCCTTATGAACTCCCCTATCACTCTTTGGCACTCCCTCACTCTAGAATATATGTTTTTGCTTCAGAAGTGGTCCATTACTCTAATATATCGAAATAGGGTTGGGTAAAAACATTAGATAAAAGGAGCCCCATCATAAATTTGCGGTCGCATATACGACCGCATAATGCTTCTGCGGTCCGCAAAATGGGTCGCGAAATGGCCCTCCGGAACTGGGCAACTCTGCCCCACTCTGCGACCATTATGCGGTCCGCATACCTGTTCTGCGGTCGCATAATGCACCGCATCCCTGTTCTGCGGTCGCATAATGCGCCGCAGAACCTCCCTTCAGAAAATATTTATATTGGTTCCGCGGTCGATGTGCGGCCTGCGAAATGGTTTTGCGATCGCATAGTGACCGCACAATATCACCCAAAATTTGCCTAGTTTTTTGCTTCATTCTGCGGCCATTCTACGGCCCGCAGAGTGATTCTGTGACCTCATAGTAGGCCGCAGAAATGTCTTTTCTGCCAAAATATTTTCCTTTACTCCTTAGTGCACTGTCCAACCCAAAAAGTTTGTACCGCATTCGTCAACACATAGTCTACTTCGGTACCACGAAATCCTGGGTTTTAGGTAAAATATTTACGGGGCCTCACATCCACCCCCACTTAGGATCATTCATCCTCGAATGAGGGTAAGAATCTGTCATTAGCATCCAATGTGGCTCAATTGTGACTTCACACACCAGCAGTTCCAAATTTTGGCTAACTTCCTAAATTTCCAAAACTTTTGCCTGAGTCTCCCCTGTAACTGGGCCTAACCACCTGTCACAGAATCCCAGAAACCACTCGTAACAACATATACATAATCCGATGACGGAATATAACATAAAATAACACCAACCGTGGCCTCATAAGCAATATATTACCAGAAAAGGAACACCTTTAACATCAACGGTACAAATAATACATAATTCATAAAAGGTAACTTTTAGTACTTTCATAGAACGCAACTATATAAATACATAGCTATTCAAACAAATAAGGATACTTCTTCTTCATTTCTTCCTCGGCCTCCCAGGTGGCCTCTTCAACCTGTTGGTTCTGCCATAGTACTTTCATGGAGGCAATCTCTTTGTTCCTTAACTTTTGGACTTGCCTATCAAGGATGGCAACTAGAATTTCTTCATAAGTCAATTCTTCATTAACCTCAATGGTCTCAACTAGAACAATAAGCGACGGATCTCCAACCACCTTCTTCAACATGGATATATGAAACACTGGGTGCACCAAAGACATCTCTGGATGTAGTTCTATCCTATAAGCTACCTAGACAATCCTCTGAATGATCCTATACGGTCCGACATGCCTCGAACTCAACTTCCCTTTCTTAGCAAATCGCATTACACCCTTCATAGGGGAAACCTTCAGGAACACCTAATCATCTTCTTTGAATTCCAAATCCCTGCGACGCACATCCGAATAGGACTTTTGACGACTTTGAGCAGTTTTCAACTGCTCCTTAATGATCTTAACTTTTTTCATAGCCTGATGCACGAGGTCTGGCCCTATCAATTCCGCTTCCCCAATCTCGAACCACCCAATGGGAGATCTACATCTCCTATCATATAAAGCCTTGAATAACGCCATCTGAATGCTGGCATGATAACTGTTATTGTAGGCAAATTCTATGAGTGGTAAATAATCATGCCAACTACGTTTGAAGTCAAGAACACAAGCGTGTAACATATCCTCAAGTGTCTGAATAGTCTGCTCTACCTGCCCGTCGGTCTGTAGATGGAAGGTTGTACTAAGATTCACCTGAGTACCCAAACCTTGCTGAAATTTCTTCCAAACTTTAGCCGTGAACTGTGCTCCTCGATCTGAGATAATATAAACTTGAGTTCCATGCAACCTGACTATTTCTTTGATGTGCAACTGGGCATACTGTTCTACTGTGTCGGTAGCCTTAACCGGCAAGAAGTGTGCTGATTTCGTGAGTCGATCCACAATCACCCAAATCGAGTCGAATTTGCAAGGAGTGTGAGGTAGCCCTACCACAAAGTCCATGTTAATCATTTCCCGCTTCCACATTGGAATTTCTATGTTCTGTGCCAACCCACTGGGCCTTTGGTGTTCGGCCTTCACTTGCTGACAATTTTGACATCTCGCCACATAGTCTGCTACATTCCTCTTAATATTGTTCCACCAATGGACTTCCCTATGATCATGATACATCTTTGTAGAGCACGGGTGCACGGAATACCTAGCAGTGTGAGCCTCGGTCATGATTCTTTCCCGGATATCATCCACATTTGGAACACATAGTCGCCCTTGGTACTTTAGTGTACCATCATCCATGCCAAGAGAAAAGTCTATGGTCTTATGTTCTTGAATTCCCTCCTTCAATTGTACCAATCCCCTCCTATTTTGCACAATCACCCCTGCCTCACTAGAGTCCGTAAGACGAACTCCAAAACTAGCCAACCAATGAACCTCCTTGGACAACGGCCTTTGATATGCCTCCAAGTGAGCCAAACTGCCCATAGATTTCCGGCTAAGAGCATCCTCTACAACATTAGCCTTCCCCGAATGATATAGGATATCGATGCCATAATATTTGAGTAACTCAAGCCATCTTCTCTGCCTCAGATTCAATTCCTTCTATTTGAAAATATATTGAAGGCTCTTATGGTCCATGAATATATCCACATGGACCCCATACATATAATGACGCCAAATCTTCAATGCAAATACCACCGCCGCAAGCTCTAAGTCATGTGTTGGATAGTTCTTTTCATGATTCTTGAGTTGCCTAGAAGCATATGCTATCCCCTTGCCATGTTGCATTAATACTCACCCAAGTCTGATCCTTAAAGCATCAGAATATATCACAAATCCATACGTACCCTTTGGTAGAGTCAACACCGGTGTCGTAGTTAATCTTGATTTCAACTCTTGGAAGCTCCTTTCACAAGCATCTGACCATTGGAATTTAACCGCCTTCTGCGTCAATTTAGTCAACGGAGAAGCAAGAGTAGAGAACCCCTGCACAAACTTTTTGCAATATGCAGCTCAGCCCAAGAAACTGCGAATCTCTGTTGGAGTAGTAGGTCTAGGCCAATTCTTCACGGTACAAATTTTCTGGGGGTCGACCTCAATTCTTTCTCTAGAGACAACATGACCCAAGAACATAACAAATTCAAGCCAAAATTCACATTTCGAAAACTTCACATATAACGGGTGCTGATACAAGTCTGCAAAACTGTAATGAGATGATCGACATGGTCCTCCCGACTTTGTGAATAAATAACTACACATTTTAAATTGAAAACATGATGTAATAAGTTTAACAATGAAAAATCTCATAAATAACTGATAAGAATAACTATGACTCAAATACAAAATCTCCAAAATCCGGGTGTTACCGAGTACATAAGCTACTAAGTGTCAATACAGTCTAAATCTCCAATACAACTGACTGGAAGATAAAACAGTAAAGAATAAAACTGAAAAGAAGGAGAGCCGGCGTCTGCGGGCGTCAAAGCAGCTACCTCAAATGTCTCCTAGCAGATACTGCTCCGAGTCTAGCAACCACCGGGTCTAGATGTACCTTGATCTGCACACGAAGTGCAGGGTGTAGTATGAGTACATCCGACCCAATGTACTCAATGAGTAACAAGACTAACCTTGGGCTGAAAGTAGTGATGAGCTCAGAAAGGTACATTTCAAATCCAGATAATAACAGTACAGATAAAACAGGGAAAATGACAGTAATAACTCAATGAAATCCCATAATCAATTCGTACACAGTATAGAAATGTAGACATGCTTTCAAGTTTAACAGTTTAAGCTCAACAGTGATAAAATATGCCAAGTATAACTGATATGAGGAATGTTACATCTCTATGTCTACATGTCAAATGTGCATGTCACATGTAATGCATCACAGTGATGAACTCATGTACTCATACTCTCATAGTACTCAATCTCACTGTCTCGCACTCTCCACTCATCACTCTTAATCACTCGGCATTATACGGTACCTCCACTCACCGCTAGTATGTCAGACTCTGGAGGGGCGGATCCTGTCGAAGCGCTAATAAAACCTACTGCGGCGTGCACCCCGATCACATCATGAATCAATAAAACTTGCTGCGACGTGCAGCCTGATCCTATCATGAATAAATAAAACCTACTGCGACATACAACCCGAACCAATAAAGATCACTCATAATCCGGCCCTCAGGCCCCAACTCAGTCATCAATATCTCCAGTCTCTTGGGCTCACAAATCTCATGCCAATCAGCCCAAAAATGATAACATCATGTAACAATAAATGACAACAGAGACTGAGATATGATATGCAAATGATGAATGTGACTGAGTATAAAATTGCAGTTTAAGCAAATAATTCAACAGCAGAAATGACCTCAGCGGGTCCCAACGTAATAAGAATATAGCCTAAACATAATTTCTAACATAGATTGCAGCTCAATTACTTTAACACGTAGGGATTACATGGATAAAGCTAAGTTCTTTAACTAAAGTAAAAAAGTCAACCCAAAAGGTCAACCCCGGGCCCGCATCTTGGAATCCGATAAAATTTATAAAATCTGAATACTCATTCAATAACGAGTCCAACCATACCGAAATCATCCAATTCCGATCGCGAAACGCCTTTTAAATCCTCAAAACATAGCTTATGAAGTTTCCACAAATTTTCACAAATTTTCTAACCCAAAATACTAATTAAATGGTAAAAATAATGATAGATTCATGTATTTTAACCAAATGCGAGTTAGAATCACTAACCCAATGAAGTCTTTGAAAATCCCTTCAAGAATCGCCCAAAACCGAGGTCTCTAGCTCAAAAGATGAAAAATGGGACAAAACCCTCGATTTTGAAATAATATATTGCGGCCCAGATATCCTTCTTAGCACAAAACTTTAACTGCCCAAAATCCTCTTATACGAATGCGAGAAATCCCTTGCGAACGCGACGACCAATGAACCCATGCCTACGAGATCGCGAACCATCCCCCATGAACNAGTATGTCAGACTCTGGAGGGGCGGATCCTGTCGAAGCGCTAATAAAACCTACTGCGGCGTGCACCCCGATCACATCATGAATCAATAAAACTTGCTGCGACGTGCAGCCTGATCCTATCATGAATAAATAAAACCTACTGCGACATACAACCCGAACCAATAAAGATCACTCATAATCCGGCCCTCAGGCCCCAACTCAGTCATCAATATCTCCAGTCTCTTGGGCTCACAAATCTCATGCCAATCAGCCCAAAAATGATAACATCATGTAACAATAAATGACAACAGAGACTGAGATATGATATGCAAATGATGAATGTGACTGAGTATAAAATTGCAGTTTAAGCAAATAATTCAACAGCAGAAATGACCTCAGCGGGTCCCAACGTAATAAGAATATAGCCTAAACATAATTTCTAACATAGATTGCAGCTCAATTACTTTAACACGTAGGGATTACATGGATAAAGCTAAGTTCTTTAACTAAAGTAAAAAAGTCAACCCAAAAGGTCAACCCCGGGCCCGCATCTTGGAATCCGATAAAATTTATAAAATCTGAATACTCATTCAATAACGAGTCCAACCATACCGAAATCATCCAATTCCGATCGCGAAACGCCTTTTAAATCCTCAAAACATAGCTTATGAAGTTTCCACAAATTTTCTAACCCAAAATACTAATTAAATGGTAAAAATAATGATAGATTCATGTATTTTAACCAAATGCGAGTTAGAATCACTAACCCAATGAAGTCTTTGAAAATCCCTTCAAGAATCGCCCAAAACCGAGGTCTCTAGCTCAAAAGATGAAAAATGGGACAAAACCCTCGATTTTGAAATAATATATTGCGGCCCAGATATCCTTCTTAGCACAAAACTTTAACTGCCCAAAATCCTCTTATACGAATGCGAGAAATCCCTTGCGAACGCGACGACCAATGAACCCATGCCTACGAGATCGCGAACCATCCCCCATGAACGCGAAGGCTTACAAGCCTGGTGCCTCACCTGCCTCATCCTTCGAGTGACCGTGAGCCCCCTCTCGCAATCATGATGCACAAACTCCATATACCTTTGCGAACGCGCGGCCCTCTTCTCGAACGTAAAGAACAAACTTCACGTGCCACCTAGATACACTTCACGAACACGAGACCTCTCTCGCAAACGCATATACGGAAATTAGAGACAAGAAATTTTGCAGCTCTACAAGGCCAAACTCAATCCGCAATCAACCCAAAACTTATCTGAGGCCCTCGGGACCCCATCCAAACATACCAACACAACCTAAGAAATCTTACAAACTTAGTCGAACCCTCAAATCATATCAAACAGCATCGAAAACACAAATCGCAACCCAATTCAAGCCTAATGAACTATTGAACTTCCAACTTTTAAAACCAATGTCGAAACATACCAAATCAATTCCTATTGACCTCAAATTTTGCATACAAGTCACAAATGACACAACAGACCTATTACAACTTCCGAAACTAAAATCTGAGCCCGGTAACCACAAAGTCAACTCTCGGTCAAACTTTTCAACTTTCCAAACCTTCACTTTCCAACTTTTGCCAAGCCAAAACAACCTACGGACCTCCAAATCAATATCCGGACACACTCCTGAGTCCAAAATCACCATACGGGGCTATCGAAACCATCAAAACTCTATTCTGGAGTCATTTACACATAAGTCAACATTCGGTCAACCTTGGGACTAAGTGTCCTAATTTATTCTAAAACATCCTGGAACCAAACCAACCACCCCGGAAAGTCACATAATAACAAGCGAACATAGAATAAGAAATAAATGGGGGAACAGGGCTATAATACTCAAAATGACCGACTGGATCATTACATTCTCCCCCTCTTAAACAAACATTCGTCCTCGAATGGGTCTAGAATCATACCTGGGTCTCAAATAGGTGTGAGTAGCTGCTCCGCATCTCCCGCTCAGTCTCCCAAGTATCCTCCTCAACTAGCTGACCTCTCCACTACACTTTCACCGAAGATATATTCTTTGACCTCAACTTTTGAACCTGTTGATCCAAAATAGCCACCGGCTCCACATCATAAGTCAAATCCCCATCTAACTAAATTGTGATGAAGTCCAAAACATAGTCGGATCACCGAAATACTTCCGAAGCATAGTAACATGAAATACTGTGTAAACACACGATAGACTAGGTGGAAATGCAATCTTGTAAGCCAGCTCTCCAATCCTCTCAAGCACCTCAAAATGGCCAATATACCGGGGCACAACTTGCCCTTCTTCCCAAATCTCATAACACCCTTCATGGGTAAAACTCTGAGCAATACCTTCTCTCCCACCATGTAGGCGACATCAAGAACCTTCCGATCAGTTCAACTCTTTTGTCTAGATTGTGCCATGTGAAGCCAACCGCTCCAAAGATCTCAGCCAACCGCTCCAAAGAATAGGTAGTCCCAACTAGAATGCAATGCGCGAACTTAGTCAACCAGTCCACAATCACCCAAATAGAATCAAACATTTTCAAAGTCCGTGGGAGCCCAACTACGAAGTCCATGGTGATATGCTACCATTTTCACTCAGGAATCTCAAGCCTTTGAAGCAAACCGCCCGGTCTCTGATGCTCGTACTTCATCTGCTGACAGTTCAAGCACCGAACTACTAACTCCACTATATCCCTCTTTATTTTTCTCCAGCAATAGTGCTGTCTCAAGTCCTGATACATCTTTGCGGCACCCAGATGAATGAAATATCGCAAACTGTGGGCCTCCTCAAGAATCAACTCACATAACCTATCTACACTGGGCACACATATTTGACTGCATCCTCAACACCCCATCATCTCCAATAGAAACCTCCTTAGCATCACTGTGCTGAACCGTGTCCTTAAGGACAAGCAAATAAGGATATTCATATTGATGCTCTCTGATGCGATCATATAAAGAAGACTGAGAAACCACGCAAGCTAGAACCCTACTAGGCTCCGAAACATCTAACCTCATGAATTGATTGGCCAAGGCCTGAACATCTGATGCAAGCGGTCTCTCACCAACAGGAATATATGCAAGGCTACCCATTCTCACCGCCTTTCTACTCAAGGCATCAGCCACTACATTGGCCTTCTTGGGATAATACAAAATGGTAATACCATAGTCTTTTAACAGCTTCAACCATCTTCGCTGCCTCCAATTTAGATCTTTTTGCTTGAACAAGTGTTGTAGGCTCCGATGATCTGCAAATACCTTACAAGACACGCCATAAAGATAGTGCCTCCAAATCTTCACTACATAAACGATGGCTGCCAACTCCAAATTATGAATGGGGTAGTTCTTCTCATGAGGTTTCAACTTGCATGAATCATAAGCAATCATTCTACCCTCCTGCATCAAGACACACACAATACCAATCCGAGAAGCATCATAATACACTATATAAGAACCCGATGTTGAAGGCAAAACTAGAACCGGAGCTGTGATCAAGGCATTCTTGAGCTTCTAAAAGCTCTCCTCACACTCATCAGACCACCTGAATAGATCACCCTTTTGGGTCAACCTGATCAAAGGCGTTGCAATAGACGAGAAACCCTCCACAAAGCAACGATAATATCCGTCCAAGCCAAGAAAACTCTGAATCTCAGTAGCTGAAGACGGTCTGGGCCAACTCTAAACCGACTCAATCTTCTTTGGATCCACCTTGATCCCCTTGCTGGACACCATGTACCCCAAGAACACCACTGAACTGAGCCAAAACTCACACTTGGAGAACTTAGCATAAAGCTTCTCCTCCCTCAACATCTGTAGTACAATGCTGAGACCTCAACATCTGTAGTACAATGTTGAGATGGTGTGCATGCTCCTCCTGGCTACGTGAGTACACCAGGATATCATCAATAAATACTATAATAAATGAATCAAGATATGGATGGAATACACTGTTCATTAGATGCATGAATGTTGTTGGGGCATTGGTCCGCACAAAAGACATCACAATGAACGCGTAATGACCATAGTGGGTCCTGAATGCCGTCTTCATAATACCAGAGTCTTGAATCTTCAACTGGTGATACCCAGACCGCAAATCAATCTTAGAGAACACTCTAGCTCCATGAAGTTGGTCAAATAAGTCATCAATGTGCAGCAAAGGATACTTGTTCTTAATTGTAACTTTGTTCAAATGTCTATAGTCAATGCACATCCGCATAGTACCATCCTTCTTATTCACAAACAGAACCGGCGCACCCCAAGGAGACACACTGGGCCTTGAACCCCTTATCAAGAAGCTCCTAAAGTTGCTCTTTCAATTCCTTCAAATCTGTTGGTGCCATACGATACAGAGGAATAGAAATGGGCTGAGTGTCCGGCACCAAGTCAATACCAAAATCAATGTCCCTGTCAGACGTCATACCCGGCAGGTCTGCAGAAACATATTCGGAAAGTCTCGCACTACCGGAACAGAATCAATGGTAGGAGTACCAGCACCAACATCTCTCACAAAATCCAAATATGACAAACACCCCTTCCCAACCATCCGTTGGGCCTTTAAATATGAAATCACCCTACTGGGAACATAGTCCAGAGAACCTTTCCACTCGATCCTAGGTAACCCCGGCATCACCAACGTCACGGTCTTAGCGTGACAATCTAGAACAGCATGACATGGGGACAACCAATCCATCCCCAGAATCACGTCAAAATCAACTATACTAAGCAATAAGAGATGAACTCTCATCTCCAATCTTCTAATGGTCACCACACACGACCAATACACACGGTCCATAATAATAGAATCACCCACCGACATAGATACATGAACAGGCAAAACTAAGGACTCACGGGGCATATACAAATAACGAGCAAAAGATGATGATACATATGAATAAGTGGAACCAAGTTCAAATAATATGGAAGCATCCCTGTGGCACACTGAGACAATACATGTGATCACTACATCTGAAGAAATAGCCTCTAGCCTGGCAGGGAAAGCATAGCATCGAATATGACCGCCACCTGATCAGCCTTCCCCTCTAGGGCAACCTCTAATGTCCTGAGCCCCACCCCGACCTGGATGAACAGATGGTGAAGTAACTGGTGTGGAAGTCATAGGTTGACCCCTATGCTGGACTGGACCTCCCAAAATACGGGGACAATGCCTCTTCACATGACCAAACTCTCTACACTCAAAGCAACCCTGCTCCGACAGTGGCGGCAGGTGATGAATCGGACCCCAAGAACCAGAATAACAACTAGAAGAACCTGGCACATATGAACCCTGAACTGATGGAGCACGAGATGAACTTTGAGCTGGGAGGGCACTAAGAGAGGACTGACGCGGACGAGCACTATATGAATCATGGCTAGCTGATGCACCACGATGAACCGGACTAGCCATCTGAGCGGGCCTATAAGGGACCCTACTGTGGTGGGACTGCCCTCCATAAGAAACACTGCTGAAACCACCCAAACCACGTGGCCTCCTGGACTCCCTCTCCTCATGCTCCTAACTACGGACCTGCTCTAACCGCCTAGCAATATCAACCACCACGTCGAACCTAGCACCTGATGCAATCTCTCGAGTCATGGCGAAGTGTAGTCCATAGTTGAGGCCATCAATGAACCTCCCAATCCTCTCCCTCTCTGTGGGAACCAACCATTTCGTGTGACGAACCAACTCTGAAAATCTCATCTCATACTGGGTCATAGACATACCCTCCTAGTGTAGCTGCTCAAACTACCTACGTAACTCCTACCCGCGGGTCTGTGTGACAAACTTCTCTAAGAAGAGAACTGAGAACTCATGCCATGTAAATGGTGCAGTGCCAGTCGGTCTGCTCAACTCATAGGCCTCCCACCATTTGAAGGATACCCCCGACAGCTGAAAAGTACTAAATGAGACTCCACTAGTCTCCAGAATATCTACCGTGCAAAGGATCCACTGGCACCTGTCTAAGAAACCCTGAGCATCCTCTGACTCAGCCCCACTAAATACAGGAGGCCTGAGCCTCCCAAACCGCTCTAGCCTTTTATGCTCCTTGTCATTCATAGGTGGCCCCACCTAGGCCTGAGCAACTGCAATCGACTGGGCTGGTAGTACCCCCAATGTCTGAACACCCTGAACCACCTACTCTGGAGTAAGGGCGGCGGTTGTCTGAGCACCTCCCCGACTTGAGAAGTGGCTGGTGCGGCCTGAACTAAAACCGCCTAAGAAAGTCCTAGTAGTACCCCCTGCTATCAATATCTTGGCCAAAGCCTCCTGAAAGCCTGGAATCACAATGGGCACAGCTGGTGCCTGAACTGGTCCCACCAGCTCAACCACATCTGGTATCTGCTCATGAGCTGGAGCAACTAGTGGCTCCACAGGTGCTGCTATATCTGATGTATGAGCTGCAACTCGAGCTCTACCATGGCCCTAGCCTCTCGCGGCCCTAGCTGGTGGTACTGGTGGCCGTCCGCCCAATCCGGTAGCACGTGTCCTCACCATTTGTGAGATAATAGAATAGTAGAAGTTTAGTTTCCGGAATCAACAAATTCGCACGACAAGAATACAAGAAAGTGAAGTTTCCTAACGGTTCGGTAGCCTCTTGAAGATAAGTACACACGTTACTGTACCGATCCGCAAGACTCTACTAAATCTGCTCATGACTCGTGAGACTTATGTAACCTAGGCTCTAATACCAACTTGTCACGACCCAAATCTCAACATGTCATGATGGCGCCTATCACGGTACTAGGCAAGCCGACAATCACAATTAACTATGTATTTTAAATTGAAAACATGATGTAATAAGTTTAACAGTGAAAAATCTCATAAATAAATGATAAGAATAACTGCGACTCAAATACAAAATCCAAGTGTCACTGAGTACATGAGCTACTAAGTGTCAACACAGTCAAAATCTCTAATACAAATGTCTGGAAGATAGAACAGTACAAAATAAAACTAAAAAGAAGGAGAGTCGAGGTATGCGGGTGTCAAAGCAGCTACCTCAAATGTCTCCTAGTAGATACTGCTCCGAATCTAGCAACCACCGGGTCTAGATGTACCTGGATCTACACACGAAGTGTAAAGTGTAGTATGAGTACAACCGACCTAATGTAGTAATAAGTAACAGGACTAACCTTGGGCTGAAAGCAGTGACAAGCTCAGAAAGGTACAGTCCAAATCCAGATAATAACAGTACAGATAAAATAGGGAAAATGACAGTAATAACTCAATAAAATCCCATAATCAATTCCATACATAAATGTAGACATGCTTTCAAGTTTAATAGTTTAAGCTCAACACTGATAAACTATACCAAGTATAACTGATATAAGGAATGTTACATCTCTATGGCTACATGTCAAATGTGCATGTCACATGTAATGCATCACAGTGATAAACTCATGTACTCACACTCTTAAAGTACTCAATTTCACTATCTCACACTCCCTACCCATCGCTCTCAATCACTCAGCATTGTACGGTACCTGCGCTCATTGCTGGTATGTCAGACTCCAGAGGGGCGGATCTTGCCCAAGTGCTAATAAAATATATTGCGGCGTGCAGCCCGATCTCATCATGAATCAATAAAACCTGCTTCAGTGTGCAACCCGATCCCATCATGAATCAATAAAACTTATTGTGGCGTGCAGTCCGATCCCATAAATATCACTCACAATCCGACCCTCAGGCCCCAACTCAGTTATCAATCTCTCCAGTCTTTCGGGCTCACAAATTTCATGCCAATCAGCCCAAACAATGATAACATGATGTAGCAATAAATAAAACAGAGACTGAGATATAATATGCAAATGATGAATATGACTGAGTATAAAATTACAGTTTAAGCAAATAATTAAACAGCAGAAATGATCTCAGCGGGTCCCAACGGAATAAGCATATAGCCTAAACATGATTTCTAACATGGATTGCAGCTCAATTACTCTAACACGTACGAATTACATAAATAGCAATGAGGTTTGATAACTACACGGTACCACGGAATCGACCAAGTCATAATTTCCATGGTGCACGCTCACACACCCGTCACCTAGCATGTGTGTCACCTCAACAACAACCATATAACACGTATTTCAGGGATTCATACCCTCAGTACCAAGTTTAGAAGTGTTACGTACTTCAAACCGCGCAAATCCCTTGTCACGACCCAAACTGATGGGCCGCGATGGGCACCCGGTCCCTTACTCAACCGAGTACCAACGTAACGTATATTTTCGTATCATACTATCATAGGTAAATGAACTGGAGTAAAGCACGAGGGAATACAAACTTATACATATGATATACTGGCCTGTAAAACCAAAATTACACTCGTACATTGAACATAGGCCGACAAGGCCATACAATCTTTTACGTTTATGACATCTGTCTACAAGCCTCTAAGAATACATAATTGTCATAAAGGTCGGGACAGAGCCCCGCCATATCAAACAATACACATCTAAATCATATTGACCAAACAAGCAACTCCGCAGCAAATGGAGTGCACCAACATCTTCCGCTGAGTTGATCGCCTACTTGGAGGACTCTCGACCTGTCTATCGAGACCTGCGGGCATGAAACGCAGCATCCCCAGGCAAAATGGACGTCAGTACAAATAATGTACCGAGTATGTAAGGTATGAAGATCAATACATAAGAGATATAGATGGAACATGGAATAAAGAATTCCGCTTGTAAGTCTAAATAACTTTGTAAATTCTGAAACATTTATAATGTCATGCACGTGCGTATAAATGTCGTATCATGCATAGGTATAGGTGTACATAACATCATCAAGCCTCTGAGGGCATCCCATCATATTATTTAGGCCACTGTGGACAACATCATCAACGTATACCAGCTGATCGGGTGGTGGTGCGTATATAACGCCGTAACCTTCTCCCATATCCATATACATATAAGTACAATATATACGCGTATATAACGCCATTTGGTTATGGGTCAATGTACATGTATAAATGAATGAAATGCATAAAAATATGTTAATAAGATCAATGTACCTTATGGATAAACTTTATCAACTACGTATTTTTCTGAGACCCATGAAGAGAAGATGTGATAATAAGATACATGGGACTTCAAGAACATAGGCACCTCTAATATTTCTATGAATAGAGTCATTTATGGAAGTTGTGCATTTGCCTGTTTCATTTGTATCATATGGATCATGCCAAAAAGAAAGAAGGGATAGCCTTAACATACCTGAGCTGACTTTTTTGACAATCCCTCTAACATACGTCAATTGCGACAAAACATGTAACGGCGTATCGGAGTAGGGGAAAATCCATATAATATTCTTGAGAAAGATTGCACCGTACTCCCTTAGAACCGCAAAATCTCGTTGCTATTACCTTATGAAATCTAGTATGAATTTTTGTAGTAAATTCTGTATGATCACTTTGTGAATTTGATCACAACTTTGTAACATACTTACTGAAGCAATCACGTTTCCTTACAAATTAATATCCATCTCTCTTAAAATGAATTAGAGATCGATGACTATGCCTTCAAAAGGTGATGACTAAGCCTTATCAAGTGACTTTTAGGAGTCATCAATTGGCTTTGATGTGCTGCCACGTTGGGAGATGTAATTATTATCCAAATATTTTAATTATCCACTAATCACTTGATTAACTTATTAATCTTCCATTAACTAATAATTAATCAATTTCCCACATAATTAAGAATTATCTCAATTTATTTAAAATACTACCCAGTTTTAACATACCTTATACATCTTACTATCATGGTCATGTGGTACCTTGTATGGCACTAGTCCATAAATACGGGGTATTGTAGCTTGGACCGTATTTTATCTCAAAACGTCAAATTTTGACGAAATTCATTTTCTTTGATTTTCTTTCCCTCTCACCTTCACGAATTTACTCATCACTTGTTTGAAATAGCGTAATACTTATAATCCCAAAATAATCTCATTCCCGAACTTACGTCGATTAACTTATGACGAAACTTTAACGTACGAAAATGCGGGATGTAACATCTTATTTCCGAGCTTCCATCAATTTATTTATGGCGTACTTTCACGTACGAATACATGGGGTGTAACATCCCTACTACAACAAGCCTTTGCCTTGCGAATCGGTCTCCGAGCGACTCGAATCTAGCTACAAACAATTTGATACAATCAATACAAGCTATAGGAATCGATTCCAAACGATAAAGCTACGTTCTTTGACCAAACTCAAAAAGTCAACCTCGGCCCCATATCTCGAAATCCGACAAAATGTACAAAATCCGAACACCAATTCAATAGCGAGTCCAACCATACCAAAATCATCCAATTCTGACCTCAAATCGCCTTTGAGATCCTCACAACATAGCTTACGAAGTTTTCACAAATGTTCACAAATTTTTCAACCCAAAACACTAATTAAATTGTAAAAACAATGATAGATTCATGTATTTTAATCAAATTCGAGTTAGAATCACTTACCCCAATCAACTCCTTGAAAATCCCTTCAAGAATCGCCCAAAACCGAGGTCTCTAGCTCAAAAGATGAAAAATGGGACAAAACCCTCTATTTTGAAATAATATATTGCTGTCCAAATGTCCTTCTTCGCGAACGCGCAAAGTGCCTCACGTTCGCGAAGCACAAAAACTCAACTGCCCAAAATACTCTTACGCGAACGTGAGAACTCCCTTGTGAACACCAATGAACCCATGCCTACACGATCGTGAACCATCTCCATGAACGTGAAAGCTTACAAGCCAGGTGCCCCACCTGCCTCATCCTTTTACGCGAACGCGAACCCCCTCTCGCGATCGCGATGCACAAACTCCTTGTACCTTCGTGAACGCAAAGCACAAACTTCACCTACCACCAAGATACACTTCGCGAACGCGATACCTCTCTTGCGAACGCGTATAAGGAAACCAGACACTAGAAATTCTGCAGCTCTATAAGGCCAAACGCAATCTGCAATCAACCTGAAACTCACCCGAGGCCCCCTAGACCTCATCCAAACATACCAACATATCCTAAAACATCATACGAACTTAGTTGAACCCTCAAATCATATCAAAAAATATCGAAAACAAAAATTGCACCCCAATTCAAGCCTTATGAACTATTGAACTTCCAACTTATAAAACCAAATCGGAAACACACCAAAATCAACTCCGATTGACCTCAAATTTTGCATACAAGTCACAAATGATACAATAGACCTATTCCAACTTCCGAAATCAAAATCTGAGCTCGGTAACCACAAAGTCAACTCTCGGTCAAATGTCTCAACTTTCCAAACCTTCACTTTCCAACTTTTTCCTATTCAAGCCAAAATGACCTACGGACCTCTAAATCAATATTCGGACATACTTCTAAGTCCAAAATCACCATAAGGAGCTATCGAAACCATCTACTCTATTTCGGAGTCATTTACACATAAGTCAACATCTGGTCAACTCTTTCAACTTACGCTTCCAACCTTAGAACTAAGTGTCCCAATTCATTCCGAAATATCTCTGGAACCAAACCAACCACCTCGGCAAGTCACATAACAACAAGCAAATATAATATAAGCAATAAATAAGGAAATGGGGCTACAATACTCAAAACGACCGGCCGGGTCGTTACATTATAGTTATGACTTGATACAACTTGTTCAGACTCGCACAGTGTATAGATGCGAGAATCGAGTCTTATGATGAGTTCTAAATGTTGGAGATTTGATTCTAAGGTTTATAGGCTAAGGTATAAGTAAGGATTTTCAGTTAGGTTATGTTGTCAGGCTTATATTGATTGGGGTGACGTGGATTACCCACGTGTATGTGCATGGTGAGTTTACATAGTGATTTGATGGCTTCGGAATAATTCTTGGCACGTTTGAGGACGAACGTAGTTTAAGTAGGGGAGAATGTAATGGCCCAACCGGTCGTTTTGAGAATTTGCATTCTGTCCAGCTATTTGAAGTCTTGAGTATCTTCATATGACGTATTATGACTTGTTTGAATCGCCGATTTTGGTTTTCAAATAATTCGGGATTGATTTGGAAGAATGATTCTCAACTAGAAAGCTTTAAGTTGGAAGAATTGACCAAGTTTGACTTTTGTATATTTTACCTCGGATCTTTTTGATGGTTCTGTTAGGTTTGGATAGTGATTTTTCACTTGGGCGTATGCTCGGATTTGCATTTGGATGTTTCTAGGAGGTTTCGGCACTATTTGGCGAAAGTTGAAAATTTTAAAGTTTGGAATATTCATAAGTTTGACCGAGAGTTGACCTTGAAGATATCGGGTTCGAATTGTTGTTCCAGGAGTTGGAATAGATTTGTTATGTCATTTGGAACTTGTGTGCAAAATTTGTGGTCATTTCGTGTTGACTTGATATGATTCGGCACGAGTTTTGAAAGTTGAAAGTTCGAAAGTACATTAAGTATGATTTAAGGTACGATTCATGGTTTTGATGTTGTTATGTGTGATTTGAGTCCTCGAGTAGGTCCGTGTTATATTTTGGGACTTGTTGGTATGTTCGGACTGGGTCCCGAGGGGCTCGGGTGAGTTCCAGACGTGTTTCGGATCTTTTTGCCTCATGTTGCATTGTTGATTGCTGGTGTTTCAGTTATTCTTTGCGATCGCGAAGATGAGGCCACAGTCGCTAAGTGATTCTAGGAGTTGGGTTTTCTTCTTCTTCGCGTTCGCGACAGGATGACCGCGTTCGCGTAGAGTTAGGACTGGTCTTCTTCGCGTTCGCGTAGTGATTAGGCTGAGATGGGCAAGTCAATGGTTTCCTCTTCATGTTCGCGAGTTGCTCCTACGTTCACGTAGGTCTGTCAGCTTTGTGCATCGTTTTCGCGAGGCTTGTGCTGCGAATGCGTAGAGTTAATTGAGGCAGTGTAATTTTTGTTCATCGCGAACGTGATGGTTGTTCCGCGTTCGCGTAGAGTTCACATGGGCAGTGCTTATAAAGTACTCTATTTCGAAAGTTTTGGTCATTTCATCTTATTTTGAGTTATGGCGCTCGGATTTGGGCGATTTTGGAGACGATTTTCACCACATGGATTGGGGTAAGTGTTTTCTACTGGGTTTTAATTATATTCCATGATTCCATCTTTGATTTTGGCATTTGAATGATGATTTCAAAAACAAAATTGGGAGTTTTTGTCTAAACTTTCCTACAGTGAATTTTTACATTTTGAACATCGATTCGGACTCGTATTTGAGTGAAATTAATATGGTTGGACTCATTATTGAATGGGTTGTCAGAATTTGTGAGTTTTACCGGGTTCCGAGGTACGGGTTCGGGTTTGACCTTTTGGTTGACTTGAGTAATGGATTAAAGATTTGACCTTTATCATTTGGGTTGGTTTTCCTTGCCATTATTTGATGTTTTTGAGTTTCTTTTGGCTAGATTTGAGCTACGGAGGTTGATACGCACGGGATAGCATTTTTAGAGTGGTGTTTGGCTTGCTCAGTAATTGTTTTGGCATGTTTGAGGTAAGTATCTTATCTAAACTTGGTTGAGGCACTAGTTGCCTAAGTTATTTGTGATAGCTACGTGCTATGAGAGAGCACATGTGTGGGGATTGATCCCTTGTACGAGCACCGGGTATTTATCCATGTTTGGGGTGGTGCTTAGGCTACGATATGCCTTGAATTGACTATTAAACTTTAAGCTGTGATGTTTCTCATATTTGTAGCCTTGTTGTGAACTATTTGATTCATGTTTGAGGTTGCATAGAGGTTAATCTCCTGATTTAGCATAATAGCTGCTATTTTGTGATGTAATCACCTGTTTTGAGCTATGATATCACACTTGCACATGCATACACCTTAGGATGTCACTTATACCCGTCCAGAATTATGAAATTTGATGTTCTTTGATTATGTACATGTATTCTTGCGTATCTACTTTATGTGTGATATGGTTTGGACTGGTAGCCCGTGACTACACTGGGTGGATTGTAATATTGTGCTTGTGACCACGCCGGACGGATTGTGATATTGAACTTACGACCACGCCAGGCGCATTGTGATTATTAGCACGTGAGTTGTCCGTGCAACACGTGAGTTGTCTGTGCGATTGTTATACTATTAGCACGTGAGTTGTTCATGCGGTTGATATTATTAGCACATGAGTTGTCCGTGCAGTACGTGAGTTATCCGTGCAGCGTGTGGATACAGATCCATCCCCCTAGGGTCACCATCTCATGTTTATCTTTTGATGGTGTACATGCGGATTGCGAGAAACCGACAGGTTTTTGGTTGATGTGAGATCTGAGATAGTTGGTTATTGTTATTTGGATCGGGTTGCACGCCGTAGCAGGCCTTATTGACTTATTGTTATATAAATCGGGTTGTGCGTCAAAACAAAATGATATGTTGTTATTGCATTTCATCTTTATTTACAATTTTCTTGACCGTTTACCTGATTTGCTTGCATATCTTCTTTATATGCTGGATTGTTGACTAGGCAGAACACTTTAAAATAAAGAATTGTGAGCACCGAGGTAGTTTTACCTGAGATTTCTTGATTTGATCATATGTTTGTTTTATACTTGTTGAAATTCTGAGTTGTACAGGTGATAGCGAGTATCATTTATAATTCTTGCTTCTATTATCTCGCCGAGATTAGTTACGATACTTAGTGAGTACATAGGGTCGGTTGTATTCATATTACACTTCTGCACCTTGTGTGTAGATCTTGGCGTTGATGCTGTTGTGTATGGCGGGAGCTGGCATTGAAGATGTACCCGCATTTTAGTTATGCCTATCACTTGTCCTTGGTAGCTTTAGATTCGAATTCTGTTCGTGTACATTCCAAACTGATGTTGTAGTTATTTCATTTTAGTTTTGTAAATCTAAGTTTTAGTAGCTCATGACTTGTACTACTAGTCCTTGGGTTGTTGTATAAAAGTTCGGTTATTTCATCATTTACTTCTCTTTAATCTCATTTGAATCGTGTTATTGTTAATTGGCTTACCTAGCGGGTTGGGTTAGGTGCCATTATGACTAGTTGAATTTTGGATCGTGACATTAATGTTACCCACATAGTTGGTTATAGTTGCTTGGAACACAAGAATTTATGATTTACGTAACTTTATCGAAACGCGAACATAAAAATTTAATAAGACAAACAAATTACTATGAAAAGATATTAAATTTTTTGAGCGTTTATATACATATTAATTTAAATATTTTATTGTTTTATTAAATATATTTTAAATTCCAAATATTTAGATTTCCTACCTAGTTCAAATAAAAAAAGATATAATAAGTAAATCTTAATTGATTTTAAATTCCTAAATTTTAATAAACTATTTAAATTATATTTTTATTCAAAATAATTTTTTTAAATGATAAAAAGTCAATCAATATTTTTAATGTTTTTATAAAAAAGATTTAGACTTCTACCATTTCGTATGATTAAATATGCTATCAAATTATTTTGGATGCTAAATTGAACGTGGATCAATTATTTTGTACGATTAAAATAAAAAAACTAAATGCATGTTTAATTATTGTGTTGAAACAATTTTAATTTAGAAGTTATTGTATTAAATAATTTTAGTTTAATATGTGGTTTTATGTCCCAAAATTTCACGTTAATAAGAAATCAATTGAAGGCACCATATAAAATCTTTCTCATTATGATTTTATAAGTACTGTACAATGGATTTATTTTTCAATTAGTACAATTTACATAAGTTAAAATATATTAATCGATTTTAAATTTTTAAATATTAGGATGTCTTACCTAGCTAGTGTAATAAGGAAAGATTCAATATGTAAAATTTAAAATAATTTTACTGTCCTAAATATTAGGAAAGTAACTTAGGTTATAATTTCATCCATTGTGAAAGTTTTTTGCAATTGGCAAAAAAGGTGAACGATATTTCGTCAAAAATCTTCGTGCTTTGTGCGTGAATTCTATCAATGAATATAAAATATTTAAAATCACATAAATATTATTAAACTTTTTTTTGTGTTATAAAATAAAATTTTACAAAAAACACAAGCTCTTAAAAATGATGGATATTGATCTTATTTAGACAATATAATAAAGGCAAAAAGTATGTCACACAAAAGTATTCTAATGCCATATCATAAATTTGATATATTTGTATATTTGCTTTAGTAACTCAGAGAGAGTAAAATAATATGTTGATTTATATTCAAATATCATGCAACAATATGTTCATCTTGGCCTTAAAAAATAAATTCTATTTGCTCAAGTACCTAATATAGTAATTTAAATTTCATCTTATTCTTATTGAAACTCAAATTGAAAAATACTAAAAATAAAATGAGACTCCATATTGTTAGGTTTAGTTATCGTATTACAAATTTAAGGGCACTATTTAACCGAATTAATTAGTTTACTTTTAGGAAAAAAAATAAAATGATTGTCATAAAAATCCAGGTAGAATATCAATTATTATTATTATTATTATTATTATTATTATTATTATTATTATTATTATTATTATTATTATTATTATTATTATTATTTTATTCAACATGAAGTGTATCATAATGTAATATGATTCGCAAAAAGTATAAAAGTCTATTAACATTTTATGTACAATTTGTGTGTATTTATTTAGAAAATTACAATAGTGTTTAAAATATTAGTTTTATCTCTATACACATTTTAAGATTTCTTTTGTGTTAAAAACGTTTACTGTTTACTGATTAAAAGTTATTTATTCATAATATGGTACTTGAGTATTGATTGAATGTTAGTTCACGAATGATGTTGTTAAGATATGTTGTCTTTTATCATTTAGATAACTTTTAATTATAATACTAAAATTATAATAGAATTATTATTTAATTAAATTATTAGCATAGAAGGTAAATTTTTAAGATTTTAAATCCTAAGTATTAGAAGTTTCTTCCAAAAAGCAAAAGGCTTTATATTTACAGTTTGCCTAAGTATTTCATGCTACAAAATTCCATGGAATTTGGTTGCTTTTTCTATGTCTTTTTTTGTTATTTTAAATAGTTTAAATAAGGAAGAACTTAGTAATGAGAACTTACATAGTTCTCAACATGTATTTCGTGATTAAAGAAAATGATAAAGGGGTATTAATTAAGTAAAAGAATTTATATAAGGTAAAATTTTAATTAATTTGCTTTTAAACTCCTATAGTCAAATAAGGAACAATTTAGTAAGCAAAATTTTAGTTGATTTTAAAGTGCTAAATATTAGGTGAAAAAACTTAAGCTAAATGACTATTTTGTCTAATGTGAAACTTATTTTTAAAGGGTAAAAAAGCGAACGATATTTCGCTAAGAGTTTTCATGCTTTTAATATAGTATAGATAGATAAATAGATAGATATAGATAGATAGATAAATAGATGTATTGTGTAAAGATATTTATGCAATTAAGGTATTTATAAGATAATTATAGGTAAATCACTATTAAATATATTACGTATATAATAGTATCCGATAACAATGATAAGTAACATGTTATTATATAGGTATATAAACGACATTAATATTGTAAAAGAAAAAAGCATATAAGTTAAGCCCATTCCTTTTAATAAGAATTCCACAAATTTGAAAAAGGGGAGTCTTTATGACTGCCAAATGCGTGTCATACTTACTCATCGGTTAATGGTTAAGAGAGCTCAAAGATTACT